>JAPYZE010000832.1:0-47511 GCA_030522805.1 Leptomastidea abnormis
ATCGGCTAGCGGGAATCTCTGTAAAAGCTTATCAATGTGTTGTTGTATGAACGATCTTTGAACAGCTGAACCGAAAAGATTTTTTTTTTTTTTTGTTAGAGAAGTCATTCATTGTTAATGTATTCACTGTCACATATTAATGCGTTTTTTTTAGAAATTTATGTTTAAAAAATATGTATCTTGATATTTGACGCGCGAACTGAAGTTCTATTATTCTATTATATATCGACCTATTTCGTCATCTCATAATATTAACTTAAATTATAAATAAAAAAATGAGGGTGATTACTGCAAAATAATTGATTTATTTACATTATTTACACATCAACGTTTTCATAGCAACAACGTTACAAAAAAGTGTTATAAAATTTTTTTTAGTTTTTTTTTTTAAGATAATAACAATATAATTACTTTGGACTGATTTTGAAAAAATTACTCTTAAAACTTAATTTATACAATCAAATTTCATTTTTTAGTATATCTTGGTCTAGACAGTAAAGGCCTAATTGACCGCTTCTAAAACTTCTTAATAGCAACTCTGCTGCAATTTTCCATCAAAATTTTTCCTTTTTGTAATTTTGTTTTCTTTAATAGCAATTTGTACGAGAACATCAACTATATCATCAGTAGCTTCTTTTAAACCTAATTTTTCAACATACTCAAATCTGTGATATTTATTCAATAAGAATAATAAATAGTCGCATAATAACTCTGGCCCCATCAAATGATCCTGAGAACATCCAACTAAGGCTAATTTTAAACCGCAATGCACATCAATAATGTTTGGTGGTAAGATACCTGGTGTATCTAATAAATACATCAAAGGTTTTTCAGATATTTTAATTCTATTCATAACTGATCTAGTAATACCGGCTACATTTCCAACTCGTGCAGCATTTGGTTTGCGCAAATGAGCATTTCTCAATCTATTTATAAGAGAAGATTTACCAACATTGGGAACACCAATTACCATAACACAAATCTCTTTTTCTTGGGATCTATTAAAACGATCTGATTCTGATATTAACTTTTGCATAAGTGGCAATATCTTTCTAGATTCTTTACAAGTATCTTCCTTTAAATTTGTTTGAAAAATATTTTGGATACCCTCTTTATTTAATCTATTTAAAGCAGGAACTATATAAGTCTTATCAGTCAAATCTATTTTATTTAAAAGAAGTATATGAGGTTTTAAACCACATAATGTCTTTCTAAAATCTGCATAACGCCCAGAAATTGGTACCCTTGCATCGTGCACTTCTATAATGCAATCAACATTTTTTAAGTTCTGTTCCATTTGTTTTATTCCTTTCCCCATGTGTCCAGGAAACCAGCGCAACACATTTTTATCAGCAAGCTTAAAGGTTTGACGAAAATTAGCTACTTTACCTCCAAAAACACTGGCCATTGTGGTATTCAGAATTGTTTTTTTTTTCTTCAAATCATCCAAACTTATAGATCTAATGTTCTGAAATTGTAATATTATTTTTTACTGTTAAAATTAAATATTAATCAAAATTTAATTAGTAAAGTAATTAATGCAAATAATCTAGAAAGTTAACTTTTGATTGTAATCAAATAAAGTTTATTTACTAAGAATATATAAACATTTCAAATCAAATAATTTTCAACATATAGTTTGATTAGAAGTAGTGTAACATTACTATTACATAAAATTTTTAATTAATTAAGTTTACATACCTATTGTTTTCTGTAGTTTTGAACTTTGTTTTATAATCAAAAATAATGACAATACCAAAACTTGAAACTTGAATATTATAACAATAGAGAGAATAATGTTTATAAGCACGACGTGACTTAGACGACAAATTATCCACAACACGTGCAATGTATGCGTAATGTTTAAAATTCCGACTTGTTTTGCAATAATCAAAAGCACGTTTTCCTTTTTTTCTCAAGCACAAAAAGTAAATTTTTATAACTATTTAGCAAGTGATTAGTAAGGGAAACATAACCTTTTATCTGCGCGTAGAAATCATTTTTGCTAGCAGAAATAATATAGGCGCACGAATTCAATTTTTTTGTAACTTGTGAGGGCCAAAAGCTGTTTGTGATTAAATCAATACTTACATATTTTTTTATGAGGAGATAATAGTACCTAATAACGTAATAAACAAAATTGTAACATTACTACTAAATACATAAATTATTAACTTTATAATTATGAATTAAGATATTTCAAAATTATATTGACAAACTAAAAAATATGAAAAAATAAAACTTACAATTACGTGACAAATTTGATGTTTTTGTTTTTCTTACATTAGATAACTTTAAAGAAGTGCAATGTATAGTAATATCATCTCAACTTGATATGTTACTGATTCGGTTTATTTTGGTAATAAATTTAAAAGATAAATCAAAAAACATCAATAAAAACTTTCAAGAAACCGATATGACAAAAAGAAGCCAGAAATTTATTAACAAATTTAAAGCATACAAACAATGATTGAATCACGAACACGTAAAAATCATATTTGCAATCTTGCTTTTTCGTTTTTTTTTCTCTGTTATTATATTTTTATCACATCTTTTTTGATTGAATTATACGTATAAAGACTTTACCAAACAGATTACGTATATAATATTACATACTAAAACACGTTCTTTTTTTAAAGGATATAAAAGTGTCTCAAGTGAGCAAACATCTTAAGTCATCATTGTCTTTTCAATTTGTACACCTTACAAAATAGGAATACATCAAGTAAGAATAAAATTAATCAAGTGAAGTATAGAAACGATCTCAAAATACAATTAAAGAGAATAGAAACAAGTAAGGAAATACAAATACCTTTTTTTTTCACCGCAAAAAGCAATAATATTAGTAATTTTGTGGAATTTTCAATTTTAAAACTTTATATATACTTCAACGTTATTACAGACGTTGGTATTTTTCCTCAAAGAGCGTATAGTGATAATTTATATCAAGAGAAATAAGTTTCATTATTAACAGTGACTTCCTTTGTTTAGTCGAGGATAAAATAAAAGCCAAGAGTAACAGAGGTGTTTAGTTCATTCAGATTTACGATAAAGTCATCATCATGGCATTTATAAGGTTGTTCATTTTTTTTTCATTAATTTTATTTAGTATTAAATAAATTTAAAAATATTTGAAATAAATTTAAATATATTATAATGCATATCTCAATAAATTTTTTTTATAAAAATTTATTACGATTTAATATAAAATACATGCAAAATGAATTAAAAAAAAAAAATTTAACTAATCGTAAACATTTTTTTATTTCACACTATAAAATTTATTATTATTTAATTATTACTATTACATTTGACGTTTGAAAAAAAAATTAATTGAATTACGTTTGAACAGGAATCCTTTCTTCGCATGTTTCTGCAGCTTTGCTGTAATAGTTTTGATCAGTTCAAATGCTTTAGCAACACAAACGGTTAAATTATCATCTGGTCATGAGATGCCTATCATTGGATTAGGAACTTGGCAGGTAATATCAAATGTATATATATAAATTTCCTCCCTTTTATGTTGTATTATTTTTATAATTTAATTTTAATTCATATAAATACAATTTTTTTATTTTCTATTAAATAATTTATTTGATATATCATATATAAATCAATATAAAATCTAAAAAGCGCTATACTTGTGACTAATACACATCAAGGTAATCCATCTCGCATTAAAAACACATTATTTACATCTTGATAAAAATTTTTCTTTTTTTTTTCTTCTTTTTTTTAATCAGATAGAAGAGCAGGACGTGGACGAAGCTGTAATTACTGCGCTCGATAACGGATACAGACACATCGATACGGCCTTTCTTTATCAAAACGAGGAAGCCATTGGTAAAAGTTTAAAAAAATGGTTTAACAACGGAGGTAAACGCGAGGATCTGTTTATAACGACCAAGGTAAATAAACGATTAATTGCTTGTCAGCTCATCTTGACTCAAGTTCCTCGAGCTTTCTGACTCAGTCGTGTTATTGCAAAATTAAAAAAAAATAAACATTTTTTTTAATTTTTGATTTTTTCAAAAATATTTTTTACTTTTTAATATGAAATTTAATAATTTTTTTAAAATATATTTGTTTTGATATAGCTACCGTTTTATGGAAATCGAGCGGAAGATGTTACGAAATATTTGAATTTGTCATTGAATAATTTAGGTCTTGAGTACATTGATATGTACTTGATACATGGACCTATTGGTTTTTTGAAAAATGACACTGCTTTTGATTTTATTGTAAGCGATGATGGAACTTTCGCTTTAGATTTTAGTACAGACCATATTTCTATATGGAAGGTATGTCTATGTCATTTTTTTTAAATACATTATAATAAATATGTTTTTAAAGAGATACTTTATAGCGGAATTTTTTTTTTACTCTCAGGCTATGGAAGATCAAGTTAAAGCTGGACGAGCAAAGTCTATCGGAATAAGCAATTTCAATGAGTCACAAATTTTGAATATTATTAATCATGCCGAAATCAAGCCAAGTAATTTGCAAGTAAACAAATTTATATTTATTCTTTTATTATTTATCATTACATTTATATTTAAGTAAAATATTCAAACTATTATAACAAATACAAATAAAAAAAAATTGTTAAATTTAAGGTCGAATTGCAACTGTACAATCAGGAAAAACCTTTACGTAAATTTTGCAAAGATCAAAAAATCGCAATAACAGCATACAGCAGTTTAGGCTCACCATCAACAATTGATTTCATAAAAACCGAAGAATTTTTAGATCTTCCAAAATCATTGGAAAATCCAACTGTCATGAAAATTGCCAAAACTCATAATAAAACATCAGCTCAGATATTGCTACGCCATCAAATTCAAAATGACATAATCGTTATTCCCAAGAGTAAATCAGCAAACAGGATAAAAGAGAATATTGATATATTCGATTTTGAACTCACGTGCGAAGAGATGAAACAACTTGATGATCTTGATCTCGGCGAAAAAGGAAGGATGTTTGATTTTTTGGCCTTTAAAGGGTAAGAAGTTTTTAATAATACGACATATTATATATTCATGCTTTTAATTGCTAATTAAAGCAGTTTCACTTTTTTTTTTTAACTTTACAAAGTCGATTGAAAATGTGTGTTAAAAATTTATACTTACAATTAAATAATTTATTTTTTTGATAAATTTATTTTGAATTTTGTTAAACATATAATTAAAACAAACGAATTTGTCAGTTTATTGTATTATTGAATGTATGTTATTATTATAATTTCAGAGTGGAAGATCATCCGTTGTATCCGCTAACAGAACGTTTATCAAAAATGAATAATTAACAATCATTATAAACTAATCATATATTATATCGACATAAATCACGTATTTTTGTATATAATTATAAATAAAAAAATAAATAAATGAATAAAATCAAATGTAAAACTAACAAAAGAATATTACCTTTTTATTTAAAACACCCCCCGATAATTTGTAATTGATATAATATCAATCCGATCTCAGAATAAACAATTGCAAATAAAAAATACATGAATTTTTTAAATTCTCTTGAATGAAAATAATGAAAAAATCCATTAAATAAGAAAAGATCCGCTAAAAAAATATACAGGTAATATAGTAAAACCCAATAGTTAACAATTATCAACACGCCTTTAGCTTTGAAAATTGCGTAAGAGGTAAATTAGAAAATTAAAAATGCAAATTTGTCGAATAAGATGGACAGCAAGATAACATAAAAATCACGTAGTCGCGCGTATGTTTTTTTTTCTTCTTATTTTTTTAATTATTCCACTTGACTCATTTGGTGCTCTATTTTTTTTCCTCAAATTAAAACAAAACTCATTACAAATAATTTTCCATCAAGTATTCAAACATTATCAACTTTGAAATTATCCACTTAAAAATAAAAACAAGAAAAGAAAATTTATTTTCCAAAATATTATTAAAATCAAAACCATTCAATATATTACAAAATCATCTGACCCTCCGAAGCGAATCGGACACACCAGCAGCAGTAGCAGCATATAATATAATATCTTTCCATAAACGAGTATACTTAATAATAAATATACATAAGTTTTTGCGGTAGCTAAGAAAAATAAAGGGGGAAAAAAAAAGAAACAGAGACGGGTTTGGCAAGACCAGGTACATTTACGACGCAGGTGCGTATAACACGCATACATATATATCCTTATTCATGAAGAGAAGAGTACTATAACTCGAAACAAGAAGGTATAAGTATCCGCGTATATATAGAAAAAACATATAAGCATATATAAACTCGCGTTTCTCTTACGACAAATCATCCTCCTCCTCCTTTTCCCTCCTCCTTCTTAAACACATAAATGGACATAATTTTCCATTCTCCAAGCCGCAGGCGAGGACGGACGGATAGACGGACGAACTACTCTCCGAATAATTATGCAATACCACCTGGGTATATAATAAAGCTAGTTTGTCATTGTGTGTATAGTATATACATGTGCCATGTATACGTATATACATATTATAATGATGTCGACGACCTGAGAGACGAGGCTGGAATATCATCCGCATATATATATCTGTGTATCTTGATGTATATGTTTAATAGCGAAACATATACATATAGGTACAACGAGAAATAAGCCCTCCTGAAGTTATGCTATATGCGATATACGATGTTAATGGAGAATAAGTGAGCTTTTTGCCTCTGACTGTACAAACACCACCACCACCCGCGGCCCCAGCGAGGAGGTATATTAAACCGCGAGTTTTACTCAGACGAGTCTCAGTCTTACTCTCGAACTGAGGGAAGCTTGATACCTATACATTTTTTTAGCACTCGTACCTATTTGGAAATTTTTTTTTTTCAAAATTATAAGTGCAGTGTATAAGGTAAAATGATTGAAGTTTTTGGGATTATTTGTATCCTGTTTGCGGTGCAGGTACAGCAAGGATATGCCGTTGATAAATATCGGCTTGCTTCTGGTAACGAAATACCGGCAGTGGGATTGGGAACGTCTTCGGTAAGTTGAATTATTTTGAAGAAACGGATTTTTTAATGGGTTTTTTAATTGCTAAATCGATTTTAATTTTTAGCAATTTCACCGATTTTACATCGGTTTACCGATTTTAATCAATTTTCAAACGATTTTAAAGTGCATGAAATCATCAATTTTTTTTTTTAACTAACGATATAAATTTCATTGATTTCAAAATAATTTTTACGTAAATAAATTGATTTCACAAATGAAAAGTAAATTTATTTTGAATCAAATTTTTTGATGATAAAATATTTTACAATTTGAATTTGAAACATTGAAAGGAAAATATTTAATTGTTGACAATAATTGATTGTAGATAAAACTTGAAGAAATTGAAAAAGCTATATTGGGAGCTTTGGAAAATGGATATACACACATTGATACAGCTTATGTATACGGTAACGAAGCCGAGATTGGTAAAGCCTTGAAAAAATACTTTGATAAAGGAGGAAAACGTGAAGATCTTTTCATTACATCAAAAGTAACAAATTTTTTTAATTTGATATATTTAGAATTTTTTTTTAATTTAAAAAGTCGTAAAAAAATAATTGCATAATTTAAAAAATAATATTCTTTTGTATTCGATTTATAGTTGCCTACCCATGGTAACAGACCGGAAAGTGTTGAAAAATACTTGAAAAAATCGTTAAAAGATTTAGGACTAGATTACGTTGACATGTATTTGATTCATACTCCATTTGGAGTAGCGGAAGGACCGAATGATTCTCCAAAAGAAGTTAACGGAGTTGAAGTATTCGAAAACGTTGATCACAAGGCTCTTTGGAAGGTAAGAGCGGACGAGCAAAATCCATTGGTCTCAGTAATTTCAATCAAACGCAAGTCGAGGATGTGTACAAAAGCGCGGAAATCAAGCCGAGCAATTTACAGGTAAAGCAATTATATATTTATGCTCGTTTATACAAGCTCGTAAGACGTTATGCATTATAGCCGGCATTTATCTTGTTTTCTCGTCGAAACAAGCAATTCTGATTCACGTGAACGCGAATCTTGAATCATTGATTTTACTTCAAGCCTTCTAAAATCGCACAATCATATATAAAAATTAATTTAAAATTTTAAAAAATTTTGTCACTTCGTCGTAGGTGGAATTACACGGTTACCTGCAGCAAAAAGATATACAAAACTACTGCAAAAGCCGCGGTATCGTGTTAACCGCGTACGCACCATTAGGCTCTCAAGGAACGCGCCAGCGACTCTATAAGGGTACGGCTAAGGAGTTACCACCACTCGTCGAACAGCCAATTGTTACTGAACTTGCCCAGAAATACAATAAATCACCAGGCCAGATATTACTTCGCCACTCGGTACAAGCTGGTCTCGTTGTCATCCCCAAAAGCTCAAACCCTGAACGCCAAAAATCCAACATTGACATATTTAACTTTAACTTTACCGATGACGAGCAGGCTAAACTTGATGCTCTCGATGAAGGCGAAAAAGGACGTGTCTTCGATTTTCTTGCTTTTTACAATGAGTTAGTATTTTATGCTTAGTTTTATTGATTTTTAATTGTATTAATTAAGTCAAACGTAAATTTGTTGAACTTATATATTTATAGCAAATATTTTCGTATTTCAGCCTTGACAAGAATCCGCAATATCCTTTCTACAGTGGACTAAATTAAAGTGAAGGTTATATCATGGTATTGAAATTACAGGATTATTTGTTTTTTCGTGATATCAATATTTATAAATATATTTGTATATTTCAAGTAACTATTTTGTAAAATCATGTTTTTATATTTTTTTTTCATTTACTCAAAGTTCATACTCAATTTTTTTGCATTACTATTGTAATAAATAAGTTGATTAAAATAAATTAAAATTTGATAATAATAAAATAAAAATGATAAGAACTGAATATGTGTTTTAAAATATATTTATTTCCTACAATAAAATAAATTGATCAAGTTATGTATTGTATGAAAAAGTTGATGTAATTTTCATACAATCATTACTTATTAATTAATTAAAAGCATCGAAATGTTTTACGTGCAACTATACAATTGTATAAAAAATAAAAATAAAATAATTATTATACAAACGGTATAAAATAGATCGATTAACAATAAAATTACTAACCGTAGTTTACGTTCAAATGGCGCTCTTTCATATAACAGTTATACTACCAATGACAGTATCCGTATTTGTTTTCAATTTTAAAGAACGTTTCTTAAAGCCTTACTTAATAATAACAATTAATTATCAAATACTTTTTAAAATCAAATTACTTGCCGAAAATAAAATACTCAAATTTTTTAATATAGCCGGTACAACATTTTCCGTTGCATTCGATGCTGAAGTTCTCCTCTGCGAATCATAGTGTATATAACTTTCAAGATTGATCTTTCCTGGTATTTTTGATTCATAAAGTCTTTGACAATGGTCTGCTGTGAAACTTGAGTACCAATAGCAAATCGCCTCTTCAAAAGTTGTTCAATTCGACTCAAATTTTCAAAATCTTCTGTTGACGTAAAACCTTCCGCACCTACGTAATTTAAATATATTTCGTAAATATTAATTAAAAATTCTGTTACCTAATAAATCAAACTTCTTACCATCAAGAGCGCCGGACTGCGCCGCAGACATTGTCGACACTTGGAATAATCTAAGAGCTTCGTCAACGTGAGTTTCAGTGGCAAAAGGTTGCAGTTGCATTTTCGCTAGTGACTCAGAAATACGAATAACGGCCTCGAGCTGCCGCACGGTAATTGGAATACTAGATCTTTTTTCACTGTCTTTCTCATGCTGCACCGTACTAGATCTCATCATTACGTAGCGGTTCTTCAACTTTTCAGCAGCTTCGATAGTGAGACGTGGTCCGCAAGTTCTAAATATAAAAAATTAATTATTGTTTTAATTAAAAAATCATTTATGAAAAGTAAGAAAGAAATTTGTGTTTGATGTGATTTAAAAGTAATAGTTCCTATAACTAATTATTGAGAAAATTAATATCTTAATTAAAATCTACGCGTTGGTAAATCGTAAGGGCTTTACGCGAACCAAGTTGCTAAAAATGATATTCCTTTTTTATGTGAAAAATTGTAGGTATTCGCAAACTTACGTTCTGCAATAGTGAATATATTTCTTGAGAAGGGCAATCGAAAGTTCACCTTCAGCCATGGTATCCTCAGTCTGATTTGCATTGGAATGGATGGCAAGTACGTGCTTAGCAAGCGTTATATCGCGACCCTTTTCATGCTCGTCTTTAACAATAAATATCATATCAAAACGCGAAAGAATAGTTGGCATGAAATTGAGATTTTCATCGCCCTTTGTTTCGTCCCAGCGTCCGAAAATGGAGTTTGCCGCTGCCAAAACTGAGCAACGAGTATTCAGGGTAGTGGTAATGCCCGCCTTTGCAATGGATATGGTCTGCTGCTCCATGGCCTCGTGTATGGCTACACGATCATCTTCGCGCATCTTGTCAAACTCGTCGATACAGACTACACCACCATCAGCCAAAACCATTGCACCACCTTCCATTATAAAATTTCTCTAAAAAATGCAATAAATCAAAATTGTTATATTTATTATACTTAGATTTACACTTTAAAAGAACTAAACGTACTGTTGAAGGGTCTCGGGTCACCGAAGCTGTTAGACCGGCAGCGGAGCTTCCCTTTCCTGACGTGTATACACCAACGGGTGCAACGTTTTCTACAAACTTCAAAAGCTGAGATTTGGCGGTACCAGGGTCACCAATCATTAACACATTAATATCGCCTCTTCTGCACAATCCATCTGGCATTCTTTTTCTGGAGCCACCAAAAAGTAAACAAGCTGCTGCCTTTTTCATATCAGTAGCTCCGTAAATACTAGGCGCAATGCTTTTTGTGATTCTTTCATATATGTCGGGATCTACCGACAAGCGTCTAAACATTTCTTTTTCATCATCACTGACAGGTAGATATATTCCTGAAAAAGAAAAAAATATTTAAAATTAAAGCGTTATAAAAATTTTAGAATAAAACAACAGAAGTTAGACATACCATTATTATTGTTTTCTCCATCTACTGATATACCAACAACCCGGATATAAGCAGAACGAATACCAACTAAAGCCTTGTCTTTGGTTCCACCTCTGCCTGTTTTTACAACTTTTTTAATAGATAGTATACCAAGAATAAGGACTTTATTTCCTGGTACAACACGATCACACAAATAACGATCAACATATAGCTGTACATGTCTTGGAATCTCGCCTTGGGGTACATCCTCATGAAGTTCTTGTAACTTTAGTGTTTGGAAATCTACACATTTACATTTATCTGGCATAATAAAATAAGGATCTAAGGGACACTTTGGTCTTCCAACTTGTTCTCTGTAATTTTTTAAATTCAATTTAATATTTTTAATTTATTATAATAATAAAGTATTTAAAAGAATTGTTTTCTCACACTGAGCATTGCCTAGGCATTGGGTAGCCTTCTAAGCCGGGTTTGATAGGAATATTAGGTATAACATTCCTGCATGATCTACACTGTATGGAAATTTTAGTGGCCTTAGATCTGATACCAGTTGCAGCAACAATGATTCCAGATATTTTTATCAATTTAGAAACTGTGTCAGGCTGAAATTTAAAAATTTTAAATTATAAATATTTTTCAAATATATTTCTTTTTTTGACAAGTATTTTTATTTGATTTATCCTTACTTTCATGCCTCTCAAGCAAACACAATGAGCATCTGAGGACAATAAGACTTGAATGTCTTCCATCATTTCTTCTCCTTTGGGTCTGGGATTAGTTACTTCATCAGCAATTTCTTTTGCAGCTTCTTCCAGTATCGGCAAATACTCTGTTGGCTGTTTATGAACTTTTTCTGCCAAACCCTCATCATAAGCAGCCAAGTCTTCTAAATTAATTTCAATCCAGTACTGCTTCTGGTTGTAATTTCTCTTTAAGGCATCTCTGAAACAATCAAAAACAAAAATGTTATAATACAAATTATTTATTTTATAATTTATTTATATAATATATATAAGATGTACTAGGCCTAGTACAAAAAATTTTATTTACATGATTAGCGTATAAACAATAAAATTAACAATTCAATTGAATAATTTTTGTTTTATATATTAAAATTAAAATTACCTGTATTTGAAATTGAAGTTTCCTTCATGAAATTTTCTGAAAAACTCTTTGAATTTCTTCTTAATACCTTGCATCGAATTAGCTGCTTTACCCTGAACATCATCGGAAGCAAAATTGTCGGAGAAGTAAGCATCAACATGATCAAAGCCTTCCATGGTGATCAAGCGTAACAATGAAAATTTGCAACAGACGTCCTAAAACATATATGAATCTTATTTATGATGTATTAAACAGTGTAAAAATGAAATTGAATTGAAGAATTCTTGAATTTCAATATCTTTAACAAATAAATGTTTTGTTCTAAAATGGATTTCTTAAAATGGAACCATCTGAGATGGGCACCAATGGATTATCCAAAATGTGACCATCTGAGATGGGCACCAATGGATTATCCAAAATGTTGCCCATCTGAGATGGGCAAAAGTGGATCCAAAATGGTACTTACTGAGATATTAGGACTCTATCCAGGATAAATTTTTTTCTGATCAAAATTTCTCTTTCCTAGAAAGAGCAAAATGAACGGGACACTTATAGAACTTACTACATTAGTCCACCCAGAAAGTGTAACACAAATTGGCGGTAAAACTCATCCCTCCCGAAAGTCTTTCCAATGAACTTAGCTTCTTATTGGATAATCTCTCGTAGAGATTTAGCTCCTGATTGGACCGATTCTACAGCTATGTTAGCTATTCAATTGGTCACTATCCATACTAAAAGTAACCAACCAAATGCAAAGAAAAATTCAAAATATCCATCGACCTGCATTAATTTATTACAATAATTGACAATAAAAAATTTTAACAGCAACATCTTTTTATAAATATAAAGATAAAAATAAATTAAACAAAGTTAAAACGATTATTAATACTCAAGCAGGCGAAATAAAAGTCGGTAGCGCATTGTTGATGTTTGTGTGGAGGAGGAGTGGGAGAAATGAGCGACGGGTACACACTCAAATGGCGTGCAGTTTTCAACGGCGGCATAAGCTCGAGTGATTATTGTTTTCAGTCATTTTTTTTCGGAGCGCGGGATTATTTTCGTTGAAGAAATTGGTCTGAATTGTTTAATGGTCAACCGCGAACGCGGTCAACACCGCAATCAACATGTACATAAAATCCATGGTACTTGAGGGCTTCAAGTCGTATGGCAAACGCATCGAGATCAACGGCTTTGATCGAGAATTCAATGCCATTACTGGACTCAACGGTAGCGGGAAATCCAACATCCTTGATGCTATATGTTTTGTTCTTGGTATCACAAATCTTGGCCAGGTAATTTAATCTGATTATTATTACAATTACGTTTTTGTTGGTGCTATAATGCTGGTTTTTGTCTGTACAAGCAAATTATAAACATAGCCTTACTTTTTCCTTACAATTTCTCTCTTATGATTTTTGAATGATATTCTGATATTTGAATTAAACAGTTATTTTAACAGTTTTTAAACATTTTTAAATCTTAAAATTACTTAAACTACTTTTACATTATCACTGTTAACCTTGTTCTTGTTTAATTTACTTTATAATGGTTTTAAAACAAGTCTTTTTAAGAATTAGATGTTTACCTATTTTAAAATTTAAATGATTGTTTCGTATGAAATAAAATATTATGTTAAATTTATATTCTTAGGTAAGAGCAAGTTCTTTACAAGAGCTTGTATACAAGTCTGGTCAGGCTGGAATAAAAAAAGCTAGTGTTACAATTGTCTTTGACAATCGCAATCGTGATACCTCACCTATGGGATATGAAGATTATGAAGAGATCACAGTAACAAGACAAGTTGTAATTGATGGAAAAAATAAATACATGATCAATGGATCTAATGTACAAAACAAAAGGGTGCAAGACCTGTTTTGTTCAGTCCAACTTAATGTTAACAATCCTCACTTTTTAATTATGCAAGGTAGAATTACTAAAGTGCTTAATATGAAGCCTCCAGAAATCTTATCAATGGTTGAAGAAGCTGCTGGAACAAAGATGTACGAGACCAAAAAAGCACAATCTATAAAGCTTATTGAAAAGAAGGACAGTAAACTGAAAGAAATAAATGATGTAAGTTTTCATCTTTTCAAATATCAATAACTTTGTTTACCAGATGTTAAATTACTAATATTTATCTTTGATTTTTTATTTAGATATTAAAAAATGAGTTAGGACCTAAAATAGCAAAGTTAAAAGAAGAGCGTACCCAATTTATGGAGTATCAACGTGTTTCAAGGCAACTTGAACAATGCAAAAAAATTCATATTGCTTGGAAATACCTAAATGCACTGCAAAGTAGTGATAAATTCAAAGAAAATATTCAAGACATAAAAAATAAAATTGAAGAGTATCAACAAAGTATCACAAATGGTAAAGAAGAAATTAAAAATATTGAAATTAAAGTTGTTGACATTACTCAAAGGAAAAGTGCTGTAAGTTTTTATTTTTAAATAACAGAAATAATTTTTTTTATGTAATTTATTTACACGTACTTATTTTTACACAGGAACAAGATGAAAGAATGGCTGAGTTAGAACAAAAATTAAAAGAAGCCGAAAAGAAAGAACACAAACTCACTGCAGAAGTTAATAGCAACAAGGAAAACATTAAAGCTGCAGAAACGAGTATTAAACAATTAAAAAGTAATATAAAGGATGATGAAAATTTGTTAGAAACAAAACTGAAAGAAATAGAAAAAGTAGGAGGCTTATTTGAAAAATTAAGAGAACAAGATCGAGTTGATTCAGAAGCTGTAGTAGCAGCTCAAGAAAACTACCAAAAAATCAGTTCAGGCTTATTACAGTGTGATGATGGTAGCAATGCTACTTTGGAGCAGCAGCTTATAACTGCAAAACAAAATCTTAGTCAAGCACAAACTGAGATAAAACAATGTGAAATGACATTAACACACAATAAGCAGCAGCTGAGCAAGAAAAAGTTAGATATGCAAAGTACAGAAAATGAGCATAGAAATGACAATAAAAAGGTAGAAATCATGCAAAAAGAACTGAAAAATTTTGAAAATGAATTAAATCGATTAAATTATGAGGATGGGTTTTTAGAATCCTTAGAGCAACAAAAAGGGGGTTTAATGAGAGAAATAAGACAACTCCAAGACAGAGTTGATAATTTGGAATCCCGTTTTCCTCAGTTAAGATTTTACTACAAAGATCCAGAACCTAATTTTAGGAGAGATTCTGTTAAAGGTCTTGTTATTAAGTCAATAACTGTTAGAGATAAACGAGCAGCTTATGCTTTAGAAATGGCTGCTGGTGGCAAAGTATGTATATTGATATATTTGAATACTTAAATAATTTGACATCAAAACTTTTTTTAATTAAAAATTAAAATATCTTGATTCTTGCAGCTTTACAATGTTATGGTCGATAACGAACAAACCGGCAAGAAGATCTTAAAAAATGGACAACTACAATCACGTGTGACAATCGTGCCGCTAAATAAAGTAAGTGGCCGACCTATGGACGTGCGAACTGTAAATTTTGCACAGAAGTTAGTGGGTGCAGAGAACGTGCAGCCAGCACTTTCGCTGATTGATTACCCGCCAGAAACACGACCCGCAATGGAATGGATTTTTGGCAACATATTTATTTGCAAGGATATGAATGTGGCAAAGCAGGTGGCCTATCACAATAATATTATGAAAAAATGCATTACACTGGAGGGCGACGTATTTGATCCATCGGGTGTGCTGTCCGGAGGTTCTGCCTCTAAATCTGGATCTGTCTTGCTTAAATTAGATGAACTCAAACAGACACAGAACGAGCTAAACGAAAAGGAGCAAAGTCTAAATGATATTAATAATCAGATTGCCAACATTAATAAAACAGCCGAGAGATATAATTCAATAAGACAGCAGTTTAATATTAAAAAGCACGAATTGAATACAATAACCCAGCGATTGGAGAAAACCACGCACCACCAACTGAAGCAGGAGGTAAAAACTTTAATCATTTATTTTTATGAATATTTTAATTATTTTTTTTTATTTTTTTTTATTAATAATTTTTTTTTAAAGGTTGAAGCATTAGAAGCTTCTATTAAAGATTTGAGTGAAAAGATGCAAAATGCAAAGGAATTGGAAAAAACAAGTTCCAAGCGCGCCAGAGAAATCGAGACCCAATTGAAAGATGCTGATAAAATTCGTGATAAACAATTAAAAGATGCGGAAAATAAACTTAATGCTTTAAAGAAGAAGGCAGAAGCCAGTCGAAAAGAGTGGCAGAAGCGTGAACAAGAATCCGAGACCCTAACATTAGAAACATCCGAATTGAAAAAAACCATCGAAAACGGAAAAGAACAACTTGCAAAGGCAGAAGAGAAACTTAATGAGCTTATAGAAAAGGGCAATAATTTAACAGAGAATCTTGAAGAAGCAAAAGGTGTTGTGAAAGAGTTCCAAAATGAAGTAAAAGCCAAGAAAGATGCTATTCACCAACAAAATCTTGAGATTCAAAAATTGCAACAAAAGAAAGAAAATATTTTGAAACAAGCTCAAGAAACGGAATTAGAAATAAAAAAACTAACTCATGAAGTAACTGCGATTAAAAATACTGCTAGCGAATGCAAAAGTAAAATAACAGGATATTTGCAAAAATATGATTGGATAGAACAAGATCAAAAACATTTTGGAGTCAGAGGTAATGTTTTATAATATTTTAAAATGAACTATTTAATATTTTATTTGTATTATAATTTAAAAATTAATGCATCAATAATCACTATTTTTGATTATTTATTAAATAAAATTAATTTTGCATTTTTAACATTGTGACTATTGAATTACAGGAGGCATTTATGACTTTGAAGCACATAATCCCGAAGAAGCAGGCCAAAAAGCTCATGAATTAGAAGGTCTACTTGCTAAATTGAGTAGAACAGTAAATGCTAGAGCAATGCATCACTTAAATCAAGAAGAAGAGCAGCATAAGGATTTGCTTAAAAAGAAAAAGATATTGGAAGCTGACAGAATGAAAATTCTCGATTCTATAAAGAAACTAGACGAGAAAAAGAAAATGACATTGTTAGAGGCTTGGGAAAAAGTTAACAGAGATTTTGGTTCCATATTTAGCAGCTTACTACCCGGTGCTGACGCAAAGTTGGAGCCTCCAGAAAATAAAACAGTGCTAGATGGATTAGAAGTAAAAATCGCTCTCTGCGGCGTGTGGAAGGACTCGCTCGGTGAACTTTCAGGTGGTCAAAGATCCTTAGTTGCACTTTCTTTAATTCTAGCTATGCTACTATTTAAACCCGCACCTCTTTATATTCTGGATGAGGTTGATGCAGCGCTTGATTTATCGCATACCGAAAATATTGGTGTTATGTTAAAACGACACTTTAAGAAATCGCAGTTTATTGTTGTATCATTGAAAAATGGCATGTTCAACAATGCTAATGTTCTATTTAAAACTCGTTTTGTTGATGGTATGTCGACGATTACGAGAACTGAAAGACCAAAATCGAAATAATTTTTTTTTTTCTTGTATTTCTCATTGCTGTACATTTTTAGTATAAATATAACGTTAAGTTTAAATATAATTTTTTACATTTACAAATAAATAGCACATTTATATTATTTAAAAATTAAGTAATACTTTGTCTTTGTTCTATAAAAAAAATTTCTCAAACTTAAGCATTGAGAAGTTTTAACCAATTTACTTTAGCAAAAAACGAATGTTGTTTAATCTCTGGTATTGTTAGTCGTTCGCTCGGTTGATATTTCAATATCTGAAATGTAATATCAAACTGTTGTATGTACATAAAAAAAATTTGGTCCATAAGAGATAATTTGTATAGCATACCTTAAGTAATAAAGACTTAGCATGATCTGATAAACTGTCTGGAATGTTAATGATGGAATGTGAATGAAATTGTCCTGGATGTTTCATTTCAAAATTCTGAAATTAATTTAATTTTGTACAACTTTTTTAAATAAATATTTTAACTTTGCAATTGGAAATATTGTTTAATAAAATCCAATTAAAGAATAGAACAAACTTACAAAGCCAGTTAAAAGTTCATACAGCAAAACTCCAAAACTCCAGACATCAGCTGATGAAGTGATTGAGATCGGTGGTATAAACATACATAATTCGGGCGATGAATAAGGTTTTTTTAAACGTAGTAGTTCAGCATTTTTTCGTGGCACAATATATGTCATATTTGCATTTCCAGAATCATCAACTAAAATATTATCTGGACTCAGATCTGAAATTGTCACATCTTGTTGATGAAGCGCTTCTAACGCTAAGAGTATTTGTGCAGCCCATGTCTTCACTACTTCTTCTGACATGAACCATTTTTGTTTTTCTTCTTCTACAAAACAGTTTTCTACTTTTTTAGATTGAGATTGACTCTCACGAAATTCAGAAGATTCTGACTTATCACTATTTACATCGAGACACGAACTTATAGAGCTTAAATTATTTGGTTTCACAAGATTACAGTTTAAAACTTTAGAATCATTATTTTCATCTTTATTATTTTTTACACAAACTTCAGATCCATCGTTATTAATTTCTGTTAAACTATTATTTACTGAAAGTTCACTAAGATCTCCACTGATCTCTGTATCTGTGTTATCCTCCAGACATAAAGAATCACTTTTTAAAGCACTTTCAAGGGTTGAAATAATACTGTCTTCAATGTCTTTGTTCCCACTTTGTTCATATAACAAACACTCAGATGCATTTAATCTACTCGCAATAGAGTTACTGCGTTTTAGAGTAGCATTAACAGATTGTAATAACTTTTGTGCATTTTTAACTAATTCTGTTGTATCTTCTGGATTAAGATCATTTGTAAGATTACTGCAATAATTATCTTTTGATGTTGAAGAAGTTACTTCTTCAGTTGTTAATTGTATTTTTGTTATATTGTCTTGTGCATAAGATTTTAATGATGAATTAGTTTGAATTGTTGAATCCCAACTTAAAGATCTTGAATGTCCTTTTTTGGCAAAAGCATTTCTTTTAAGACATGGCCTGTAATTACTCTGAGCAAAATCCCAAAGCTTTCCTTTACTAAAAAAGCAATCATTAAATTACTTATTAATTAATAATTGGTATACAAAAATTTTAATCAATAAATTTATATTTACTGCATGTACTGAAGAACTAGAAATACTGTTGTATCAGTTTGCATGCAAGAATATAATTGAACCATATAAGGTACTTTTCCTTTCAATATATAATTACTAATGTCTTCATCGCAACCAGTTACTTTTTGAACAGTCTAAAAGAATTAAAAATTATTATCAAACTTTTTTTTTGGCTTAAAAAATAACACTTATTAAAGATTTAAATTACCTTTATTACTCTCTTAAAACCTTGAAGTGTATCTTTAACTAGCATTACTGATTCCATAAGTTCTATAACTTTATAATTTTTTAGTTCTGTTATTGGCTTGTATAATGCTGATACATTACAGTTGAGATGCCTATTATACAGTCTTTCAGCTCTTTGCAAGTACTTTGATATCTTATCTTGAATTACTTTTTTCTTTTCTTCATCCTCCTCAGTTTGAACACCATTTATGAGATGAGATATTCCAAGTTTATACTGTGTAAAAGCTTCCTCATATTCAGCAATAGCTTCGTGACGAAAAGCAGCACTCATATGAGCTGCTGCAATTAAAATATATTGAGCACAGTCATCAATAGATTGTGTCAAGTCAGATCCATCATGAATTGTAACAGTTGATTTGCTTGTTGTAATCTTGTTTTTTGTGATTCTAAAACTTGATGTCTGTGCAGTATCAAGACTATCATTAGATCCTTCTTTTGTTACATTGTTATTATTGCTATATACATGATTTTCTTGCAAACTCTTATCTCTACTTGATTTTGAACCATTAGCTTTACTATTTGATTTGGCATCATTTTGTTTGCCAACTTTAATCGGTATCATTTTTTTAGTATAAACATATTTTGGAAGATCAGATGTACTAGTAGTTGTATTCTTTTCATTTTCACAATTGACATTTCTATCATCTTCAGAAGTATCAGAGCTTAAGGATGGAGAGCAGTCAAGAAATTTTTTGTCCAGATCACTTTCAAAAAACTTAACAAAAGCATCGCTTGTGTACAATGCGTTGTGACGTCCAATAAATTCCAACAGCCTCTGGGCACACTCTCTTCTCTCCTCAATAACTTCAGTTTCAAACCTACCAAAAAACTTTGGCTTGGGAAATTGTGGAAAAGTTTCAGCAATCTTTTTGCTTGAATGCAGCGATTGCATAGTACTGTAGAGCTTTTTAAAGTCGCTGTATCTCTTCCAAATTGTGACTTTAGATACCACATCAGGCGACGTCTTTAAAAACATCTGTAATAATAAAAAATAATAATTATAACTGACTTTAAAAAACTGTGGATACAATACGCTAAGAATCATCTGTCTATAAGTTAGTGCTTAATCATTGCTTCAGCCAACATCTAAAAGAAATAAATAATTGACTCACCACCGAGGTAACCCTGTAGATGGTAAATCCTTTTTTGTGTCGGCTAGTCTCCGACACGAGGAATCGCCTCACCCACTTATCCCTCGGTGGTGCCATTACCAGGCTTCAGCCCACGTCGGTGGCTTGCATTTTTCGCATCCAATTACGTAGAGAAAGGTACACTCCACCGCACTGTGTACGCAACTGTAAGAAGAGCCATATCTTGCTTTAAAAAAATCGACTTTTGGATTCTGTGGTTTCAATAAAATGATATCGCGCAATGCGGAGTATCAAACGACGAGAGAGCGGTCGATGACAGTGTGCGATGATGATCACCGACAAAAAAACAACAATAATCAACACCGGATAAGTGCATAAAAATATATATCTATATATATATATGCACGCATGCGCGTTTATCAGCTGTTGTTTGTGATGATTTTTAAAAATCAATTTTTTAATGGATTTGATTTATGCATAATTATTACAGCTGGTACGAATAAATCATTACGTTGATAACAATTGCGTTTTTAAATTTTAAACGAATATTTTTTTTCGGTTTTTCCAGCAAAACAATTTGGTATGACTAATTTGCGGCTTATACAATTTTTTTCTTAAATCAAACAAATTAATAGAAAAAAATTAAGTGTAAAATTATTAATGTGCAATTGATGATTTTGAAAAATATTTAACTTTTGACGATGGTCAAAAGAACAGACAATAAACAAAGCAGACGTAATTTTGACAGGTGTAAACACCGCGCGCGCTCGCCGCGTTCTTTCAGCTTTTGGGCGAATTCTCAAAAATACTCATAATGCATCGGCATTTTTCCAAAATTGAAATTTCTTTTTCCAAAAATCTAAGAATAATGCAATACTTATTTATAGATTTATTGCAATAATTAAAATGAATTATTTATTTTATCAAACTAAATACCAAAAAATTAATGATTATTTAGCTACAATCATTTCGGAGTAATCGTAGCGAGTGTGAGAATGAAAACCAGGCTTGAGCCATTTTGGCGGTTACACGAGCATCGCTTCTGTTTGTCCAATGGCGATTTTTAAAATTTCAGCCTGCTCTCTCGTGCCGTGCGCGTCCTTGTGCATCTTTATAGCGTTGTGCCTCAAAGGTACACTTAATATCCAAGATTTAACGGGATAAAAATTGCACACCAGGATATATCAACCGGACCTTATTGTTTTCACACAACCGCGAGTGCGACAGTGCGATGTTTGATTTGTTTGTGAATTGCAATTCTACGTAAGCCGAAGAATATGGAGCTCCCGGCCGAGTCGCGTCGTGCAGAGGAAGTGTGCCAAACCTCGGCCACCAAGATGCTCATCTACGACGTGTTACATAAGGAAAAGGTTTACCAGATCGTCTCTAGCAATCTGCGTAACCTCGGCGTCAAGTATCGCGTCAAGAAAAATGCCGTCAAAACGGACAAGCCAGAGAGCAATGCCGGCGGGCTTAAAAAAGTTTTCAAGACCTCGCTCTCTTACCTGCCTCTTGACGTCGTCAATTTATCCTCCGGAGCCATCATTCATGTGCCTCTCTTTGTTAGCCAGGCCACTGCCTTTATTCTCAAACATACTACTCAAGAAGGTCTGTTTAGGAAAGCTGGATCTCAGATCAAGCAAAGGGAAATCATTGCCAGACTTGACAGCGGTGGTACTCTGGGAGAAAAGTATAATCCCATTGATGTGGCCAATTGTTTAAAGACTTTTTTCAGACATTTGCCGGAGCCATTGATTCCTTATCATTATCACGACTTATTTGTCAGATGTAACTTACTTAAAAAAAGTAAGATCGAGGCACTGCTGTTAGCTTGTATTATATTACCTCCTCATCATTTGAATACTTTGGCTTATCTTATGGAGTTTTTAAAAACTATTGCATCTTATGAGAAGCAAAACAAAATGGGTATTGACAATTTAGCTAGAGTTTTTGGACCAAATATTATGCCTTTACAAGAGACTACAATGATTGCTGTTCAGTCTTGCTGTTCAGTCAAGATTAGAAGCTCATTTAACTATTGTTAAGGTAAGAACAGTTTTTATAAATTTATATGATACTTGTATTTATTTTATTTTCTGAGCAATAAAGATGTATTATTATTATATTTATTTCACAGCTTTTAATTGAAAATGCTGAAAAAATTGGTATCTTACCTGATGACATATCAGAAGCTATTTCATGGGATGCAGTAGGAAGTGTTGAAAATGAACTTAATGGCTCAGACTCATCTTCTTTCCAAAGAAAAAAGAAGAAGCACCGTAGTGGAAGTCTTACAAGTACTTGTTCCACTTGTTATACAATTTTTTTTTAATTCAAATTTAATTTAAAATAAACTGACATTTTTTTCTTACTTAGGAATGTTAAGTGGATTAAAAAAAATGGTTGGAAAAAATAATTCATCAAATGATATGGATACATCAGAAAATCATCTTTCAGTTGAATCAGCTCTTCACTTATACAATCCAGCTCTCAAACCAGGAAAAAAACGTAAAGTTGACATAGCTGATTCATCAAACAACAGAAGACAGTAAGAAAAATTGATATTATTATTCAAATTTACATTCAGCATGGTTTTGAAATATACACTAAAAAAAATCAAAACAGTATATAACTAATTATAATTATATATACCCTTTTTTTCTTAGAAAAAAATTATTTTGAATTTTTTAAATATCTTTTTACAATGCATGTTTTTTTTATAATTTAAAAACTGTTTTTCTTATTTTGTTATGCACTATTATTTTTAGAAAGCATTTTTTTGTTGTATTACAGACAAAATTTTATTGAAGTTATGCCTTCCAGCTACTCTTTTGGTCATACATTTTTATTTTCTTCCCCAGTTTCTAACAATCCAAAGTACGTTTTGCATGGTTGTATGAATTATTAACGTATTTTTTGTGATTAACATTTTATAAATAACTCAAAAATTAATTCACTATTTTTAAACAGCCCTCTAAAGGAAAAGAGTCCAAATCATAAAACAGGAGTACAAAAGTTTTTGTCGCACAAAGTTCCTTCAGAAATGTAAGATTTTATAAGTTTATGTAATCAATCATATTCGTAACTCAACCACTACTTACATTTAATTTTAAAATGTTTGTATTACAGGAAATTGTGTGATAAAATAGAAAGACCAAAAAAGCTTAGGCTCAGTTTGGACCGTTTCGTACCAAAAACAAAACACAAAATTAATGAACGTGATGTAGCATTGCGCAAAAAATCATTTAGTCCTTGCATGGAAAGACGTTGGAGCGCATCAAGCGAATCGTCGGATTCAAAGAAAAGGCGTCGAACTCAGAGCGTTAGTTCACCTTTTTCGTCTTCCCCGCGAGCCAAATTACGAAATTCCAACTCGGTCAAGTTTGCAGAAGAGGTTTTCCTAGATGCCGATATTAATTTATCGGACGAAGGTGATGCACAAATCTCGCGAGATATGTCCGATTGCGAGAACAAAACAACTATGTGTAAACGCACTAGCTCGATTCGAAAACCCACACACTCGTATTCTCTCAGAAACTCTTCGTCATTTGATACGTCCAATGTTACCGAAATTACAGAATCCAAATCTGAGGAATACGTAAAAATACCAAAAAGCGAGTATGAAGAGATTAAAAGCAGAGTATCGGCTATCGAATCGCGAATATCACATGAATTTAAATGTATAACTAGCGAGTCCAGCGAAGAATTAAGCCTCAATACTATAAGCAACGTGCAAAGCGAATATGAGAAAACCATGGTAGAGGCGAGTATCGGAAACACAGCAAGCACAGACCAGCTTGCAAAGAGACTCAGTAAAGAATTAAAGATTCGAAGATCTTTGGAGCATAAAATTATTAGGTCGCCGAGTGCTAGAAAAATCGGAACTATTAGACGAAGATCTCAAGAAAAACCAATAAGGTAAAATAAATAATTTTTTATATAAAATTACAAAATAAAAAAAAGTGCATTTAATGTTTCAATTTATTGTTTCAGTAAAAAAGTGCATCGTACTGCATCTTGGAATATTTATGATAGGCCGATTATTCAGAAGCCTATACCACAAACAGAACCTCGACTAAATAATTCACATTATCCGAAACAATGCAGCCTCAAACGCGGTCGTCCACTCGTCAAACGTGACTCGTACAAAAGTCTCGACCAAACCCCAAAAAACGAAACCGATTGTCCAGCCTCATTTTGCAGTGAAGAAACAAACGCTCGATTAAATTACTTACAGAAGCAACTTAATGCACTTATTAGTCATACCGCTGAGCATACGCGAGATTCATTTAGCGATGAAGACTTTGCACCTCTCGAAGATGACATTTTTGAATCTAATGCACAAACATCTGCAATTCCGTAAGTAAAATAGATAAAATAATTTTTTTTTAATTTAAATTAAAAAATTACTCTTTTATTAATTAACCAGTAATTTTTTAACTATTTTCAGTAACAAGTCAGCTTTACATTCAACAACGGTGAGACGAGTGCCTTCTTTCCACACTGAATTTATTGATAACTCTCAGTATTTCAATAACAAAATGAAAGAACTGAAAAAATCTAATAGCCAACAAAATTTAAAGTCAAATAAAACAGAATGCCCTGGCAGTGCTATGAAATCTTCAGAGCCTCGAAAGGAAAAAACCGTTTCTTGGAAAGATGCCGACAATTACTTTAAGCAAGAATCAAAACTTCATACTCCGGTACCACAGTCTGGCAGAGCATCTGTGGCAAAATTACGAACTCAGAATGCAGGTATGGTTCTAGCCAAAGCTAAACTCTTTGATGATCCAACTAAGGAGGCCGTCGATGTTAACCGGAGGCAATCAATGAAGGTGCAAGTTACCGCTAGAGCAACCATGAAAGAGGATCCCCGAACACCTCGTGGTAAAAATAAATTTTGAAACTAATTTAGTATTGCACTTAAGTAAAATATAAGTTTGTAATTATATTTTTTAAACTTCTTTCACAGGTAAACGAATTAACAGCAATGAATTAATCATCCGACGAAAGATGAACAACAACATGAACCGTCGATCACCAAATGCTGCCTCACCCCTAATAAAAATGGAGTTGACCATCAGTAGTAGCGGAAATCGACGACAATCGACACGCTTCAACACCCCTCGTACGGTCCCAGAAGAATCAAGTTCTTACAATTCTCAAAAAGAAAATCAATTGATGCAAAACGTCGATACTACGATGATGAGTCAAAAAACGCCAAGCGACGTAAACTTATTTAAACCGGGCGAAAGTCCAATGTGCAAAACACCGCATATCAAAAAGCCCCTAAACGTAAAAACTCCAAGAAGCGCCAAATCGCTATCGGCGCGACGTTCAACGATCAGTTCGCGGCGCACCCCGCTAAAGGCTGTGCTTCCTATGACGCCTAAAAGGCAGAGTCCAAGAATCGTTCACAAATCCTCGCATATAAGCAGACATTAACGTTATTAATCGCAAACCGAGTGATAGGCAACGATAAACTAAAGACTATTATTAAGGCACTAAGAGCAGCGCGTTATTGCCAAGTCTCTTGAGATATATATTTTTTTTGTAGTGTACTTTTTTATATATATAAATATATTTTTACGGACTGCAAGTGTATATTTTTAAAACTTTTTTATTGATATTATTACTATTATGGTTATTATTATAAAAACAATTGTAACTGCCATTACAATTTAGTGCCACAAATAGCCTTTAAGAATCTTTTTTTTTTACTACCATTTTATTTTAAATGTATACAATGAAACCATAATTATTAATGAATTATTATGTACTTCTACGCGTTTGAACAATAATAAATATAAAAGTTTTATTTATACTAAAAAAAATGTTTTTTTTTTATTTTTAGCAAACGATTTCTCCGGTTTCGTTTTTGGTGTTACTACCACATACACCACAAATATCTTCTTTGGTGAATCTATAAAAAACAATAAAATATCTTTAAATGATCTGTCACCAAAAAATAAAATAAAAAATTTTTATACAACTTACCCAACACCAAGGAAAGTCTTACGACTAACAATGCCAGAATGATAAGAGTGCCGTCGTCTTCGCCAAACTGTGTGTTCGGGTTTTGCACATCGCATAACAATGTCGCAGCAGGCTCTTGACACCGCACCCCGATATTCAATACGTCGAAACAGCTCCGAACGTAATCGTTTCACTTCGGAAAAACTGCACTCCAACCAAGGCTCCAGTTCAACAAGTAAAAACTCACCCTCGTCTTCCTCCATGTTGTAGGCGAGATATCTAAGTTAACCGATTTTTTAGATTAGTAATCGGAGTAACAAAATTTTCGAAAAAATTAATGATTTGTTTGAATGTTTACAGAGCTGCAAAAAAATTATCTCTCGTATACTCGTCATGTTCAAAAGATGCTCGTAAAAAATAAGTGAAAACCATAGCGATGAGATAATTGTCGGCAAGTCGATAGCATTTGTCATTTTCAAAAAAGCTCTCCAGATCGTCTGTAATTATTATAATTATAAGTATAGCATGCATTTAAACGATATATAATACTCCTTAACTTTGTAACTTGAAGAAAGCTTTGAAAAAATATTGTTTGATTATTACCAATGAGCTTAAAGAATATCCTTACGTTCCAACGTTGAATTTTAATAACACGATCGCGCTCCGATTTATATGGCGATGTTACAAAATCACGTTTTCGGAGTATGTCCATATTTTCTTTTTTACATTGAATTACCGATACTAATTTTTTTTTATCTTTCTTACCATGCTTGGTATACACTTATAAAAAACAACTAAGGATACCTATAGTTTGTAATCGTCAAATTAAAAGAGGCCAATTCTAAAAGAAGCGTTAGTTTTAAAATTAAACCTCGAATTTTTTTTATTCAACGTCGCCATCTACACGGTCAAGTCCATCTCCCCATCTATAAGTACCTACTGAAGCTCAAAGAGCAAACGATCGGTTGTAATTATAATTTAAACATTCGAACGTATTATAAACCTTATGATATACAATCACTGGACAATAACAAAAAAAAAATAAAAAAAAAGATATAAACAATAATCAACACAATAAAGTAGAATATAAAAACAATTTATCGATTGGTAAGAAAAAAAAGATTGAAAAATAGTACACTATTTCTCGCAATTGTCTTTTATATAGATTTATAGTTTATCGGTTTAATACACCTCTGTACTCGAGTTGTTTCTACTTGTATTGTTAAATATCGCATGTTTCCAACTGTTTAAAAAAATATTTCTATTTTAAGAATTGCAAGGGTAGTAATTTTCATTTAAAACAATTAAAAAAAAAAAAAAATGAATAACGCAAATACTGAAAATTGATGAATACTAAAAATGTAGTAGGATAAGTGAGCTTAACAGCTTACTTTCTCTTTGCTAAGGCGAAAGGGTATTTTTTTTGGCATATAATAAGTAATGCGGTTGCGTAACAATTTGAGATATATCTTACTCTTTCGTTTTCACTCTATATATTTGACCGTGTCAATTGGACCGGCAATACATATAAGATAATAAGATGATGAAAAAATGAGGTTGATTCTATATAAATGACGCACCTGCAGTAAAAAAAAAAATGATTACAAAAACTCGCTGCACATGTATCATATACGTATCATTTATCCTCTCTCTCTCTTTCTCTCTCTCTCTCTTTCTTGTTGTTGTTGTTATTTTTTTTTGTTAATATACGTGCATCATCGCGCTTCTTATTACGCTTGCGTACGCAAAAGGAGGGGGAGTAAAAGGTGTACGCGGTGCGCGTTTAGCACGTAGCTACCGCTGCCAGACGACACGTATGTTCTTGGCTAGTTTATTGAATCACCGCAAAGTGAACAGCGCCAGTTTCGGACGACTCGTCAGCTCGCGCCTGCTGCTGGCCTGGCTGGGCTGCTGATGCTGATGTTTCTTCGTACCTAGTTCCAAGAAACCGAGAGAGACTGCTGAGAGCTTTAATATAGCTATATATGGAGCAGCTGCTATGCTGCTCTCGTTGTACATAAATTGTAAGATACTGTGCACCTTTGTTCCTGTGGCCGACGTTTCGACAGATTAAGACAACCAGCCGGAGGAGGAAGAGGAGGAGGAGAAGAAAAAATCCAGCCGATTGGGTCACTGGATTATGTGCGCGAGGTTGTGTTGCAATCGCTGGAGGTCAACGTAATCCGGAAAAGCTACAGAGAAAAAGTGAGAGAGAGAGAAAGTAAACTATCCAGGTACATATAAACTTTGTAGACGTGCTGCTCCGCTGCTGTTGGAACCCAGGAAAGAGATAACGAAAGAAGGAAGGGCAAGGAGGAAGAAGAGAGACGTGCGGAGCAGTAGCAGCTGCCGCTTTGACTTTAAAGCCAAGTAAGTCCCGGGGCTTGCGCTCCGGGCCAGAATCTGTTCACGCTGCCGGTGGAACTGGAGCCAAGGGCGAAGATGAGGGCCGCGGGCATTGCGCTGATTAGCGTCGCACTTACGTGCGCCGTTATCGGCAATGCCTACTATCAGAAGAGGCAATTCTACCCGTCGGTCGTCTACATAACCAAGTCTAATCCCAGCATGGCTGTAAGTTATCTTTTTCTTCTTCTTTTACTTCGTCTTTATTTTATTTCCACGCATCTTCTCCCTCCCCCACTCCGAGAGCTTTAACCGAAAGCACACTTTGTTTTTTTTATTATGCTAAAACTACCTACGTCCCCTCTCTCTCTCTCCTCCTTAGTTCTGTTTACTTTATTGCAGCTCTTCGGGGACTTCTAGCTTGGCAACTTCTCTTATACGGGATTCCGAAAACGGCAACGTTGCAAAATTTTTTGTTTTTCTTCTTGATACTTATATTAATATTAATATAAAATTTGTTTCGTTTCTTTTCGTTTGTTTGTTGTCGATTCTATAAGAAATAACGCATTTCTCGGCTGCTATTATATTGATACGTACGAGAATATGTAAAAAAATGAAAGAGAAAACTTGTTAGCATATATAATTTACATTTTGATTTCATAAGATTTTAATCACTTGTATAATCATACAAGAATTGATAACACTTAGCTTAGATAATAAAAATATGTTATAGTAATACTTCTGATTTTTTAATGCTAAAATGAAAATTATTTGATAGCTTAATGATGTTTGTAAATAGGAAATTCTTTGAAAAATATATTATTTTTGTATTTACTTAAATTACAGTACATTGACATTAAATTTATCATTTATATAAATCAATTTTAAAATATTTTAATATAATATTACAAATTATTAGTCTTATATTTATATGATGGTTGTTATTAAAAGTCATTTATGTCTTTAAGTATACAATTAAAAGTAAGTAAAAGATATAAGTTTTTAATAACTTTCACTATTTCTAGGTCATCTATGTCCAAGGTCTGATACTTGTTTTAATGGCCAATTCACTTTTAAGAAAAATTTTCTTTGGAAATTTAAGAGCTGCAGAATTTGAAGTAAGAACAATTGCAATATTTGTATATAAAATTTTATATTTTTAAAAATTTTGCAGTTTTGCATGTTTTAAATTTGTTTAAATTTTTTTTTTTTTTTTAGCACTTGATGGAAAAACTTTGGTATGCAGTGACAGAAACATGTTTAGCATTCACAGTGTTTAGAGATGATTTTAGTCCAAAATTTATTGCATTATTTACACTACTTTTATTTATAAAATCATTCCACTGGTTGGCTGAAGATAGAGTTGACTATGCAAGTATTTTTTGTGCTCATGAGTATTAAAAACATAAAATAATTATTTTTAAATTTAATAATTTATATTTCAGATGGAAAGAAGTCCAGTGATAACATGGCTGTTCCATCTAAGAATAGGATCTCTATTAGCACTTTTATTTGCTATAAATTTGGCCATGTTTAATTATGCTTATACATCAACTGTTACTAAAGGAGCATCTGTACAGCTTGTATTTGGCTTTGAATATGCCTTACTTATTACTGTTGTTTTGAATATAAATATCAAATACATACTTCACACTATTGATTTACAAAGAGATAATCCTTGGGATAACAAACCTGTATTTTTGCTGTATACTGAATTAATTATTGGTTTACTAAAGGTAAATAAAATTAAAATAATATTTGAATAATAATATACTTACATTTTCTAGCAATAAGCATATATTTTTTTTAATACAAATTATTTATAAAACTTTTAGGTCACTCTGTACATTGCATTTGTTGCTATTATGGTCAAAATATTTACCTTACCCTTATTTGCCTTCAGACCTATGTACTACACAATGAGAAACTTTAAAAAAGCCTTCCATGATATTGTTATGTCTCGAAGAGCTATCAGAAATATGAATACTCTATATCCTAATGCAACACCTGAAGAATTAGCTGCTGCTGATAATGTTTGTATTATTTGCAGGTATGTTTCATGTTATAAACTATTCATTTTTTTCCAGTGAATTTAATTGTAATTATTAAAATTATTATTACAGAGAAGAAATGGTTTCTGCCAGCAAAAAACTTCCTTGCAATCACATTTTTCACACAGCTTGTTTAAGATCATGGTTCCAGCGACAGCAAACTTGTCCTACATGTAGACTGAATATTTTAAGACCTACAAACACTCAAACAACAAGACAGCAAAATCAACCTCAACCACAGCCTGCCACCCCGCAACCAGCCCCGCAACCAGCTCCTGCACAAGGGCAAAATCCACAACGTATGTATAATTAAAATATTTTATATAAATTAATTTTTTTTATATGCTTTTTTATTTGTAAATAAAAATATTAAAAAATCAATTTTAGCTGCAGCTCCACGACCTTTTCAAGTTCCACCTTTCTGGGCAAACTTTCCACCTCCACCCACGCCCCCGTCAGCATCTCAAGGACCGTCTTCGCAACAACAACCAGGATCAAGCAACAGCAGTAGTGGACCAATCCCAAGTTCTCCCCTTGGCACAATCGGTGGTATTCCTCTTCTTTCACCAGCATCCTTTCAAACACTTATTCCCTTACCGCCTGTGCCTACCCCTCCACCAAATTTGACGGAACTGAGCGAGGAAGAACTTCGTATGATGGAGGGAAACATGCGTCATGCTGTCGAGGTCAGGATAGAAACACTCAGGAGAGTCCAACTATTAATTGACGCAGCTATTACTATGATGGGACAGTATCAAAGTGCAGCAGTTACTGCTGAGTAAGTATATTACTTTGTTGAATAAAAGCTTTCTTTGATATGAAAATTTGCAATTTTATTTATTACGATTATTTTTAAATTATAAAAAATTTTTAAGATTTAAAAAATTCAACTATGAAAAACTTATTTTAGCATTCCTATGCCAATGCCTCCAACAAGTCCGATGGGTGAAAGCTCAAAGGCATCGATGAGCACGAAGACGGATGAAAGTTCAAAAGCAAACGCAAGCTCGAGTGCAGATCCAAATTCGAGTAGCAATACATCGGATGATATAAAGCCAAAAACTACGAGTCCAGCTCAAATTTCTGTTCCGCAAAAGACTGTTATTGACGCACCAGTCGAAAATGCGGCTGCATCGACTTTCCCAAGCACAAGCGGTACAGAGTCCGTGGCCTCGACGTCTCGAATTAACGAAACTTCTAGCGAGCAGGATATGCTAAGAAAAAGACGATTAGAAAAATTCACAAGAGACACTTCCAGCGATTAAACAAATACCAATTTTGGATTTGTCAACTTAATTTTTGAGAAATTTGTTCAATTGTTATTTTTACGGTTCGATTTCAACGCGAATGCCAATTGCTTACGAGGGAAATTTATTTGAATGTTACATATTTTTGGAGAATTAATTGAGTTTTTATGCAAAATCAACGCTGTTCTTCAGTTTATTATAAATTAAATCGCATAAAAACCGTCTTTCTTCTAGACAATTGTGCTCATAATGTAAAGATTATGAAATGACTGAAAATTTTTTTAATAGTAATTATACTTAAAAAAAATGTACGAATCTGTGTGGTGAAGTTAAAAAGGTGCTGGGTAAGCGTTCCGCAACGTACCAGCAACGTGTGATATAGTTTGTGAGTGTTGTGTAAGAAAAAAAATGAATTAGTCGCGTGGCTTGTCCTAAGCTTTGCTATCTCCAGATTTCAATGGATAAATGAAAGCTCTGACCAATGAATGTTATTAATGGACAATTCTAAAGATTAAGATTCATATTTTGAACTCAGGTTAAGGCTAAGACTTCCTTGAAAGGATATTATGTTAATATTACACAAGTGCAATATAAAAGATAAATTTTCATTATAAAATATGTCATGTTTTTTATTGATATTAATTAAATAATATTTCTCACTAATTACAAAATTTTTATTTCTCATTACAAAGCTCTATTTTTCTTGATCAAATTAAATACAAATATAAAGGCACTGGTGTAATAAATGTTACAATAGCTTTATTTTTAAAATTAACTTTGAGTAATAAAATTAATTATTTATTATTCTTAGTTACTTATTCTTTAAATCCTTTAAAAGCATAATATATAACATTTTTTTTTTACTTGAAGTAAAAGAAAAAACTTAGTGTGTCATAGTTATCTTTTGATACTTTAAAAATCTTTTTTTATTTTAAAGAACATGTAAATACATGCTTTTAAATATTGCTGGTATTAAAAAAAAAATTAAGATCTAATTCTAAATCTTACAAATTTGTTTAACCTGAGTGTGTTTTTATTAATAAAATATGTGAGTAAATATAGAAATAAGTTTGTTGCATAATTTAAAGAAAATAAAAATGATAAATCATGTAAATACATGTATAAAATTTAATAAATTATTTACAAGTGATTTTACATATGTTTATAAATTATAATACTATGATTTTAAACAATTATTTAAAATATTTAGTTATTATACAATTTACAATCTTTATTTTGATATAAAAATGGGAAGCATAAGTTCTTAATAGAAAATAGTATATTTTAATTTAAAATTACAAACAAAATTAAACTTTTCTTTAATCACAAAATAAATATTTTTTAAATAACAATATAGTCAAGCTCATAAACGTAAAAACATAAAAAAAAATTTGAAAATCGGAGTATAAACAACTGACTCAAAAATTCGGAGCAACAATGCTCCAAAACTCCAATTCTGTTCTGTATACATGATACATCAACTAATATGATAAATAGATATATATGCTCAAGAATCAAAAGGAACAGTGTATACAGCATGTAAAAAAAAAAAACAATACTCGAACTCTCGAACACAACATATGTAATATGCAATAACGAGCGCGTATCAAAATATACAATATCATCGTAATCATAATAGGTATATGTAATTGTAGCTACTCGGGCGTGCGATAATATGGCGGAGCATTGTGTTTGTGATGATCAACGTAGCGAAAGAGAGAGAGAGACATTTTTTAATAGGTGAATGAAAGAAGAGAAAGAGTAAAGCAGCGCACTGCTTATACATCTCTCACCGGGATAGAATAGAGTATATACAGAGATACAAGGGAATACGTGCAAACGTGGGTGGGAGAAATATTTATTGGCCTATATATATATATACATATAGGTATGATATGTTTGCTCTTGTCGCCATCAGCGTGTCTTAAGCTCTCCCAAATATATCCGTACACCGGCCGGTGCCTGTTCCGACCTGTCTTTTATATGCTTCCCAAAGTACACGCTTTATTATTATGCCCCTGCTCCGATTTGCATTTATTATCATAAAAACTTTAGAGTGGACATATGTATATATACTGGCTTTTGCACGTAAATATCTAAAATCTTTAGCTTTCTTCCCTTGTCGACTTGTCAATTTACACATAAATATATATAGCAAAAGTACAAGGAAAGCAGTGACGACGACGAAGAGAGAAAGATAAAGGCAAGATAAAAAAAGAATACGCGCGCGGTGTAGCCATCGGTGATGTTAACGTGCGTATATAGGTATGAGTAGGAGGTAGCAAGCGAGAAGGAGGACAAAAGTAAAAGAGAAGAAAGGTAAAAAAGTTAGGACATATACATTTATATACTTGCTGCAGAAGAAAAGAGACAAAGGATCATCGCAGTTTATAAAATATAATACTTTCTTTCTCTTTCCACAGCTTCGGCAAAAGGAGGTACCTATCATTTCGCGAGAAAAAGAGAGAAGAGAGTATATCAACAAGCGCAGGCGCATTGAAAAGCAGCAGGCACAACAGTGGTCGCGAGCGAGAGCAAGAGTGTGTACCTATATATATTTTAGAGAGAAAGCCGTGGAGGCCGTCAAGGAGAGCGGACGCGTCGTCGCCGAGAAGAGCCGCCGACTGATTAACCGGCTAGTCGACGTGTATACAACTATAAACAACATACAAGAGAAGAAAAGAGAGTGAGAGAATAAAAAAGTGCGAGACCAGCCGAGCCCGCAGCTGTCGCGTATTATAGCACATTTGAGAGAGAGAGAGAGAGAGAGAGAGAAAACGTGATAAATATACAAGCGCTTTTTTATAAAAAAAGTACAGTGCCGAGAGAGACCACGCGCGCCTTTCGCTTATATATTATATATTATCGTGTCCAGCTTTTATACACACACACATATATGTATACGCAATATGTATATAATAATACCGCATAGATCGTAAATATATATATTACACATATATATTATTGGCGCTGCAACCGCGGTCGTGCTTGTGTTGCTGCTGCCGACGCCGCCGTCGCTTGATGCACACCACTTTCCCGCGCGCGACGACTACTTAACATCGCCGACAAGACATCCCGCATCAACAATACAAGGAGCAAGAGAAGATAAAAAGATTTTGGCAAAGGTGAATTGTGTTAATTTTAATGCACAGTGTATATAAATCAGACCCAAGATCAACAATTTATCAAATCGAGAACCGAAGGATATAGATAGAAAAAAAAAAAAGAAGGTATAGACAACAGAGTGAACAGAACTAATCTCTTGCAACAACTGATCATCATCGCTGTTACTTTTATCTAAACTTATATTACTCTCCTATTATACAGCTCAGCAGCTATCTTATACGGACGGAGATCGCGCGCGTGCGGCTTATGCAACTGGCAGAGGCCGCGTAAACATTTTATACAGTATATAGTGCATAGTGAGCGCCACGAGTAAACAAATAAAAAAAAAAAAAAGTTCGCGCGAGGCAATCACTCCAAGAGTGTTGTATATGTATATATAATCGGAGCAACGCCGGAGAAGGGGACGACGACTTTAAGAGAATATATTGGAGAAGAGACAGAGTTGTGCTAGAAACTGCCTGCTGCTGCTTCTGAATGCTGCCGCTTGCCACACACGCGCTTGTACACATACACATATATACAGCTGATTAAGAAAGAAGCTATATAAGAAAAAGCCGTTGCCGTTATATTTCAGCTATATCTACTACTACTACTACTGTTGCTGTATAGTTATTTTAGTGGTGGTAATTGGTGCAGTGGTGAAGAGTATCCATCCTCGGTGTCTTGAAAATAGTGAATTGTGAGTGTGGATGCGCAGGCCGGCGCCACAGAAACAGCGCGCGAGAGAGATTGATATATATATTTCGGAATAATCAGGGGGGGCCTCGCCGTGGAGAAAGAGAGAGCGTATATATATACACACACACACCACCTCTCTCTTCTTCTTCTTCTTGTCTCGACGGCCTGGTTCTCTTCTGTCTGGCCCCCGCGCCGCGAGGAAGAATATATATCATTGCGCCCAGTGGCGTACGCGCGAACTTCGCTCCGCATCTCTTGCTCGCACATAGGTATATACTCTCTCTAGCTTATATACTGCCGCGTATAGCGGCGGATAACCTTGAATTATGATCAGGCCTTAGTGTATTTTTGTGTTCCAACAAGGAAGACGAAGACCAAGACGAGTAGGGCCCCAGGAATTCATTCGTCATCTGTATCGTCGGGCACCATCGAGGTCAATAGTGCGATCCTCGCTATATGCTTGGAAGAAGATTTGCAGCTGTATAGGTACGGAGTACGCAAGTACGCACGGCTTGCGTGGATATGTATACCACAGAGGTAATTGCAAGCTGAGAAAGATAATTGAGGGAAAGGTTGTGACTCCGCTCTCGTTTATGTGTAGAGACATGAACTTGTGATTTATTACTTTTTTTTTATGTTCTTAGAAATATATATACATATAACTATATACACGTACAGATACATATTACATACTGGTTAGTGCTAAAACAATTAGTTTGCTTTACTTTTTCTTTATCATTTGAGTAAATACGGAATTTGGAGTGCAAAAAGTGGGAAGGAATGCTTGTAGGTTGGTGATAATTTTGTAATTTTATGTGGCCAAACTAGCTTTTCATCATGACAGACACGCGAAGAAGAGTTAAATTGTATGCATTAAATGCAGACAGACAGTGGGATGATCGTGGGACGGGACATGTGTCCTCCCCATATATTGATAGGTTAAAAGGGACTTCTCTCTTGGTCAGAGCTGAAAGTGATGGAACTGTATTACTGGAAAGTAAAATACAACCAGATACTGCCTATCAAAAACAACAGGTAATTATTATTTTCTGTATTTTAAAGGTATTAACTTTAAAAATTTATACTAAATGTATATCATCATTAAATATGTATTTTTTTCCTATTAAAGTAATTTTTCTGCTCTAAAAATGTAATATATATTTTACTTTCTTTTCAATTATTTACTCACTACAATCATTCATCTAAAAATATATTATTTTATACAATGATATTATGTAAACAAATAAGTAAAATTTATTTAAATATTATTGTATTAAATTTTATATGTATAGTATCAGAAGCAAGTAATAACAAATTTTAGTTACTACTAATTCAAAATTGAATACAAAGTAAATTTTACAACGTGTTTCTAATATAAATCATTCAATATTACATTTATTTGTATCAAGTGTATACATATATAAATAATACTTCTGTTTACTTCTATAGGTTATAGTAGAAATATGTGTATATATGTTTGTAAATACACTTACACATATTTATATTTATAAGTCTATTTAAAGTTTTTTAAATCCAACTAAAAATTTAATTTTAGATTTTCTCTGTAATAAAAACTTATCAATACTATTTTATGACACATATATATTTTAATATTTTATTATTTATTAATGAAGTTTAAATAGTATACTAATATTATATTTTAGGACACTTTAATTGTATGGTCAGAAAGTGATAACTACGATTTAGCTCTAAGTTTTCAAGAAAAAGCGGGTTGTGACGAAATATGGGAGAAAATATGTCAGGTGCAAGGAAAAGATCCCTCTGTAGAAATAACTCAGGACATCGTCGAGGAATCAGAGGACGAAAGATTCGATGAAATGTCAGATTCGGCACCGCCGATAGAACTACCACCCTGTGAACTCGGCCGTTTGCAAGACATTAGCGAGTTGATTGGTAATTGCCTATCGCCGCCAATGCGAAAAGAAAAACTAGCAATGGCTATAGAGTCAGAACAGTACATCAAGAAACTCTTAAATCTCTTTCATACCTGCGAAGATTTGGGAAACATGGAGGGCTTGCATCACTTGTATGATATTTTCAAGAACATATTCCTATTAAATAAAAACGCCTTGTTTGAAGTCATGTTTAGTGATGAAACGATTTTTGACGTTGTGGGCTGTCTGGAGTACGAGCCAACGCTGCCACAGCCAAAAAAGCACAGGCAGTATCTACAGCAATTGGCCAAGTTCAAGCAGGTCATTCCGATCACGAACGCCGAGCTGCTCGCAAAAATCCATCAAACGTATCGGGTCCAGTACATTCAGGACTGCGTGTTGCCAGCACCGAGTGTGTTCGAAGACAATATGCTCACCACTCTTAGCAGCTTTATCTTCTTCAATAAAGTTGAGATTGTTACATTGATACAAGACGATGAAAAATTCCTCACTGAATTGTTCCGCCAGCTGACAGATGAAAATACACCGGATAGCAAGCGACGTGATCTCGTGCTGTTTCTCAAAGAATTTTGCAACTTCTCGCAAAATCTTCAACCTCAAGGTAAAGAAGCATTTTATAAGACATTAACAGCACTTGGCATATTACCTGCCCTTGAGATTACGCTCAGCATCAACGACGTGCAGACAAAAAATGCCAGCATAGACATTTTGAACTACATCGTCGAATATTCGCCGAGTGTCATCAGGGACTACACATTACAGCAGGTCAACAATACAGAACAGGACCAGATGCTCATCAACGTCGTTGTTACTCAGCTCATCAATGATACTGATCACGAACTAGGTAAATAATTTTATTCTTCTCTTATTTTATAGGTAATTAGGTTTTTTACATAAAAGCCATTTCTTACATTAAATTTCAGGTGGTGCCATACAGTTGGCCAATATTTTGCGCCTCTTGCTAGACCCTGAAAACATGATGGCTTCAGTTAACAAGTCGGAGAAGGCTGACTTTTTAAATTATTTTTATAAAAACAGCATTGGTGTATTAATTGCACCCTTATTGGCAAACACGATCGGTGATCGGCCGGTACGGGAAGACTACAGGACGATTACGCTGCTCGGCATCATACTCGAGCTGCTTTCATTCTGTGTAGAGCACCATACCTATCACATTAAAAATTGCATTCTGAACAAAGACTTGTTAAGAAAGATACTTGTACTGATGAAGTCGACACACACGTTCTTGGTGCTTTGTGCGCTTAGGTTTATGCGCAAAATCATCGCTCTTAAGGATGAATTTTACAATCGGTACATTATTAAGGGTAATCTTTTTGCACCAGTCTTCGATGCCTTTGCGCGGAACAATGGCCGCTATAATCTTCTCGACTCCGCCATTCTCGAGATGTTCGAGTTTATTAAATTGGTTTGTTGTTTTTTAATTAGCTGTAATTCAATTTTTATGTCCATTCATTAGTTTTAAATTAATAAAATTGTTTATTATGACATTTACAGGAGGATATTAAATCTCTGTGTTCACATGTGGTTGAGAATTTTTCGAAAGAGTTAGAAGCCATTGATTATGTACAAACGTTCAAAGCTTTGAAACAAAGGTACGAACAACACCAAGATAAACTGAAAGATAGAGATAGGGGGACACTTGACAGGTATATCTGATAAAAAATAGTTTTTTCCAGAGAAAAATGCAAAATAATAAAAAATTTTATTTTAATTTTAGCGTTCCATCGATATTAAGAAATAGTCGATATCGACGAGACCAACGACAACTTGATGAAGAAGAAGAGATGTGGTTTAATGAAGAAGAGGACTTTGACGATGGCGAGGCTGTGGTGCCGGGAGCTGCTGCTGACCTCGTATCGCCAACTTCGGTGAAAAAACAGCAGCAGCCAGGTTCACCCACCTCTGCCGACAGTCCAGGTTCTGATACCAGTAGCATCCAAGTTGACTCACTGGTCTCCACTAAGGACCCTGACAGTCCTACACAGCAACAAGTGCACTCGCCGACCTCGCCGCAGCCAACGGTCAATTGCAGCTCACCAAACAATTTGACAGCAACACCAACAGCCGTGGCGCCAATTTCGACGATTATGTCGCAGCAGCAAACTCAAATTAACAGTGGTGGTGGTAGCCCCGTCACGTCGAACGACTTGCCCGTCGTTGGTGTCACCGCAGACGCGACAAGTCCTGAAGCAACTATTAGCACCATTGAAAAAACTGCATCTAACATTTTTAAGAAGGTTTGTCGATTTTTTGCTTACACATTATAATTAATTTTAAACATTGTTATATTGTTCTAATCTTGAATATTAATTTTGAAAAAATAGTATTAAAGTGTAATTTAATTTTTTTTGTGCTTTGTTATAAAAATTTAAATGTAATGAAATAAAACAATCAAATTCTTTATTGCAACAAATACAACATTGTGTAATAAAATTTGATATTTGTATTAAAATAATTAAAAGTTAAATTTTAACAAGACTTTCCAAAATGTTAAGATACGAATTTAGTATTTTGATAATAGTTTTGCCAATAATTATTAATTTTTTTTTTTGTGAAAAAACCGTCTTGCAACAAATTTATAATTTTATTATCAATAATTACATGTATTAGTACATTTATGTTGTTTTATCTTCTATTAAATTTTGCCTCTAATTTTATTTGAAACTATGCATTTAAATTTTAATTATAATTGTTTAAATAATTACAGACTTTGTAACATTGTTCTATATAGTTTAATCAGAAAATAATATCTACTTTTTACTAAAATAATCTTTATCACTTTTGCATTATGTTAATTAAATTGTATTGCTTACTTAGGGCTTGGTTGATTACGAAGGTGACTCAGACGAAGAGGAAGAGGAATCGGAACTAAGTCCATCGCCTAAACGGCAACGATTCTCATAGTAGGCAAATTATCTGTCAGTAGTAAGAGTGCTGTGACCGGAGGTGGGCAAAATACTGTATTTAAACACAAAAAGATACGAGTACTTTTATGTATTTAAGTAGACACTATAATACGTTATTACACGTATTAAAAGATATTCGGAAGTTCTTGAGTGAAAAAAAAAATTTAAGTTACAATGGTCATTGTAGCTAAGAAAAATTTTAAATACAGTATTTAAATGCAAGTGTATTTAAAGTACATGACTATTTTAAATACAAACGTATTTGAAATACATTTGTTTTTTAAGCTTTTATCACGCAGAAATGAGAAAAATATGTACATCAAGTTTTAATCTACTGTTGGATTTAAGATGTTTGTTGAATCCACATGTGCAGCTATTAACTATGTAATTATAATAATAATAATAATTGTTAACAGAGTCAAAAACTGATTACACGTAGTCGCGTTACATTGAAATTCCTTCAACCAAAATTTAGCCCTTGCAACAATATTATTTATCACAATTGTACATTTTTTATAACTTTGAGAACTCTGTTTACTGAGCTTGGTTATAATGGACCAAGGAAATATAAGACTAGGCATGATATGAGTAAATTCTTGGATAACATTCCTTATTTCAATAATTCTTCAGAAAAGATGCAACTTTAGTTCTGTCTTCCATCTTCAGGGGCCTTACAGTACATGACAACGAATTTGTTTAATTTTTTTGTCTACTTTCATTCGTCTTTCTTTATTATTGCAATCCTAGTGACGCTAATTAAGATTACAATGAACTTGAATTATAAATTTTAGTCAAATTATCAATTGTAGATATTTTATTGAACCCCTAAAGTTGGAGATTAAATAATGTTCAAACATTATGCGTAATTTTACCTCTAAAAAATGGAAAAATTTATTTATTCTTTTCGTGGTGTAACGTAATATATCTTTTGTAAAACTTGATTCATAACATGTGTGCAAGAGTACATTAAAATTTGATAAAGCATTTTTTATTATTGGAATTTTGCAATTATTTGCAACTATACAAATTTATTTATTAAATTTTTTTTTAAGGAGATATGAAAGAAACTACATTTTAAATTATTTTACAATATTCTGATCTAGATTTATTAATATATAAATGGAAAAATCTATTTATAATATAAAAAATTGACTTTTATATTACTTATTAAAATCAGATTATAGTGAGTATTGTAAAATAATTTATTGAATAAAATTATTTTTATTAAACAAATTTTTATTTGTAACTTTCACATTTCTTTAAATATACTGAAATATTAAAATATTATCCAGTTGAGGTAGCCTTCTTTACAATTTCCAGATGTAGTACTAAACTAAAGAACGAAGGAATCTTCAATGAACTCGTACGACGGTGTGTTGAAAATGTGGGCGAATCGATGCGGTAATCGATTTCAAATATTGTCACAGACAGAGGTGGGCAATAAATTTTAACACAAGTACTTAAAATACATGAATAATATAATGCATAAACTTAAGAAATTTTTTCAAGAAATTTTTATATGATATGAAAGTAGGTAAATGAAAATTTCTATAACTGTTAAAAAATTTATAAATAGTGTAAGTTAAAGGTGATTTATACTTTTGTTTTTAAATTTTTTTGAAAAAATGCATAGATTACATGACCATTGTAACATTTTTAAATAAATTAAAATATAATAAACTGATCGCAATGCCTGGTAATCTGTATGTAATACATAAAATTATAATTGTATCTTGTATTTAAAAACAACATTGTGCCCACCTCTGTAATAAATAAAAGATTTTTTATTAGGACTACATCGTTATGCTGGGTGCAAAGGATGCAAGGAGAAAAAAAAAGAAAGAGTGTCAAGTGTATACTAAAAAAAAGTTCAAGCCGTATAATTTGAACTTTTGAATGTGTAGTTTGTGAGTGGCTACTTTGAATAAATATACTTGAATTCAATGTGTAATAATATAATACGCGGAATGTTTCGGACATTATATTTCTTTTATTTATACATATATATATCAGAAATTATCAAATTTAATGCTTCAGTGTTGTTATATGCTTTATATACACCACATATTGTAAATAAAATATCATGAAATTCCTAGCTCTTCTTAGGAATAAATAATCTTTCATAGCCATCGAGTTCGAATGTTTTTTTTCTCTCAAATTTGTATTCTGAATTGTAAGAAATAAAACACAAGCAAGCGAGGAAGAAACATGGAGTGAGTGAGAATACGAGTGAATGTTCAATTGAAATGTAGAAATTTAAAGCTCTGAAGCATTTCACGTAAAACTGTAAGGCGCTGAAATTACTATAATCGAGGAATCTTTAAATGTCGCATCGACGTAAAGAAAACTCACAAGCATTGTACAATGTTACAGTATGATCAATATTATGCGTTTTACTTTATATACCAAGAACGCCGTGAACATTTTTTCTCCACTCACTTTTTTATATGAAAGAAAAAGAATCAATAAATACAAAAGACGCGAATATAATTATTACGAGATAATGAATTGATACAATTGACGATTTAGGTTGAATGCGAGTCAAAGAGACGGTATATTGAATATATAAAATTGATATGAATGAATGATACGAGTTTAGCATGAATGTTTTTGTTTTATGTTTAGAAATGAATGACCGACAAGTGTAAGAAAGACGATTCTATAGCAGAAAACTTTGTTATCAATGATTCTGGAGTAATTAGTACACTTTTATAATATTTTGACGGATTTTATATACATATTAAAAAAGTATATAAGAAAACGGCATCAAAGCTGATACAAAAATTTTAATGTCTATCAGCTGCTATGAGTTTTGATTAAAAAATTTTATTGTCAAAATTACATTATTTGAATATGCGATACTAACAATAATAATAAAAGAAAAATAGCTTTAAAGTAGCTAAAAAAATGTGATGTAAGCAGAAATACTTTAGTTCCTATGTGACTCGTTGAGGATCGTGACATGTTAGGATTCGATAAAAAAATTAATATTTTCTAAAACATTTTCGGTTTTCTGCTATGAATCTCGGCTTTTTCGAGTTGCATCTGTGACGAAACAAATTAAAATTAAAAATAGAAGTGAATGCGAAACACAAATACAATATTGAAATGAATGATATTTGCGAATCCACATGTGCGTTGTAGAAGTGAGATGAATATTAAATTAAATAAAAATTAAAATTAGAAAGACACGGTCTAAACTTGACAAATTTATACAAAGTATCATCATCTACACACGTACACAACATATATATACATCCTTTACAACCACACAAAACAAACGTATCTGATATATTTCGATTCTTTAAACAGGGGCATTATTTATTTCCAACTGTTTTTTATTTGACAACCATTGACAGAGATGAAAAGAATGAGAGGAATAAAAATAAAAAGTAGAATAAAAGACGAAACAAGAGCAGCAACAGCAGCGCGAATCGGAGTTTTCAGTTTACAGGCAAAATTATTTGTACCGATGTCAATAGCCAATTAATTTATAAGTAAACAATCTGACAGAGAAACAAATTAATAACACAAAAATATATCAGCGAGCGAAAAAAGTAATGATGAATTGCGTCGGTTAATGATAAAGAAAACAAAAAGCTTGAGGCCGACGAGTAGGGAGCGCAGCAGCATATATGATTCCTGCTCCAAATTCACTTCTGGACGACTTCAGCCTTGAGTCGCGCAGCCAGAGCCCTACGCACTTGGAGTACAGCTGGATCAACGCTCGGCTGATTTGCTTTGGCCAATTCACCCTCAACGCTAGCCTCGGCGAGGACACGTGCCGAGCTTGGTCTTGCTGCCTGGGATCCAACGTCGTGCTGAAGTCTGCGACTACGCGAGCGTTTCTTCAGCGCTACCAACTTGTCCCGTTGAGCTTTGAGATAAAGTTGTCGTTTGCGTACTTCCTCCTCGTTTGCCTCCTGCCTCTGGAAGAAAATAACACAGACTCGCTTGTATGTAATTTTTTTATTTCCTTCTCGGTTATTTGGGAGTTTGTCATTTCATTACCCAAAAGTTGAGTTATGGAAATAGACAGATAATAGAGAGAAAGAGAGGGAGAGCACGCTCGGAAAGTAGTTTTATTTTACTTAATAATGTTCGAATATTTTTTTTTAATAAAAAAATTTTATAAATGTGTCTAAAGGCTGTATAATTTAATGTAGATACATATATGCGCGTTAATAGTGTGTGTTCCTTAAATTGAAACTTACAGGCTTGATGCTAAATCCCTCGTTGTCAGTTGGCACAAATTTCAGTCCAGTTTCACCGGCAGCTTCCTCTAAATTTTCTTCTTCCTCATCCTCTTCGAGAATCGGTGGTCTGTCTGTTGATTTTTTAAGAGCTTGAAGAAACAGTGCACTCTCGTTTCTATATTCAGCTGCTAATCTTTCATGTTCAGAACGTAAAGTTTCCTCGTCCTTTTCAACGTTTACCACCACGTCATCGTCATCCTCTTCTTCTTTTTCTTCTTCCTTTTTATCCTCAGCTTTTTCCACGTCAGCTTGACTATTAAATGAGAAAAATTATTAAATTCGATAATTTTTTTATTGATTTTTTACAATTTTATAAATTTGAATGCAGTTGAATTTTAATTTTCATAAAAAAAGAATGAAAATATTCAAAGATAAACGAAATTGAAAAAAAATATAGATCATTTTTTATTTGCTTTGGATTAGTGCCAAATACTGCAGTGCGTGAATAATCAATGAAAATGTTCATTAGACCTTAATACCTTTCCTTTTGAAGAAATTCTTCTATTGGCAGTTCGTCTACGATATCTTCACCATCATGGGACGCCGAAGCAGCTATGAGACCAAATTTTTGTTCAATAATTTTTAATGCTTGAAGCTGGAGTTCCAAATTTTTTTGGATCATCATACGCCTGAATACTTCGTAATCGTTGGCTGCCCAGATTTGCTCGAATAAACTCTAAAATTCAGGACAATATTATTTTGTGCAAAGAAATGAAAAAAACAATTCGTTTTAAATTTAAATAAAAAAAAAAAAATGGAATATAAATGTTAAATAAAATAAACCTGTTGAAATTGTACGGGAACTCGCGTGCTTCTGTTTAAAGTGCAAGCTCTTTCGAATTGTTCTGTCGATATATTCATGTCTTCCATGTAACAACCGAGAAGTAAATCAACTAAATTTTTATACTCTTGATATACGTCTCGGTATTCTTTGCTGTCTGTCGTTCCAGGCTCGAATACTATAAAACGAATAAAAAAAACATTTTTTTTATTAACATCAAAATTAATAAATTAATAATTTCTGAGTAAATCATTCTTTCAAAATTCATTTTAAAAAAATATTTAAAATTACTAATTACTTAATGATTTTTCCTCGATGAAAGTCAATAACGGAGCCGACCATATTGGACCTTGCAAGAAACCCACAAGTGAATCAAAAACCCAAGCACTATCATCTTTTTCAGCCATTCTAACTTTTAGTTATAAACCGTATTGTCGACTAAGCGCACAGTTATTGCCAACACTTTCTTTTTACATATGGATATATATATCTATTGTTTTTTTTTAAAGCAAGGTATAGAAAATTGAAATTCTACGTAAGCGTAACCCTTAGCAACGATCAACATAACATTGCTTATCTATTTTAGAAAAAGAATAAGCGATTGTTATTTTTTTATGATTTTTGTTTAAACATTTTTTTTTAATTCTACGTGATTATTAAGTATATGTGGCTGAGTGAGTTTTTAAAATTAATTTAATTAATAAAACTGAAAATAGATTGATAATATTTGTATATTTATATAAGTTATGAAAATTAAATAAGTTATTTCAAGTCACATGAATTTATTTATTTAGTATCAAGGATTTTATAAATGTTCATAAAGTAAAGAAAAAATCTTTATTTTCAACTACTGTTAATAATGATGAATTGTTAATAGATGAAGGTAGCTCGTGTTAATTTAGAAATTCAATATAAAATTATGAATATCCAAATTTAAGTATTTAAATTTTTAATTCTATATGATAATTTGTTGATTCAAATCATTACATCAGTTTAATATTTTTGTAAAATATTTAAATTCTTATTTATTTAATTAATAGAATCTTCGCAAAAAATCTTTGAAAATAGCTATGAAAATTATTCAAAATAAGAGTACTTAGAAAATATTTTTTTTTAAAGAAATTAGTTTTCAACAACAACTGATAAAAAAATATAAAATAAGAACAATAAGCACTAATTAAAAAGTCACAAAAAGTCACGGATGATCACTGAAGCATAAGATACGCGCGCGAACTCACGCGATTCAAACCACACACCTGAACGGGAACCTGACAGTTATACACTTACACACAGACATACTAACACCTCACACCCACCCACACTCATATAACCCAGAAATACAATAATAAACACTTACGCAGAAGAAGTCGTAAGTAGGTAGACGCAACGGCTCACGCGCGCGCGCGCGCTCCGAGTTATTATGTGTTGTGTGTAGGTGGTGACTCTCATTCTCGTATACACTCGCGCGCAGATAATCCCATTATATATATATATATATATATATCGCAGGGGTATATAGTAGCCGCGGCCGCGGCGGTGGTTGTAAGTGCGTGACTCAGGTGCGTGGTTATCGCACAGTAGGATATTGCAATCGTTTTGACAGTAGTTTTTTCTCATAAGTACACTGCTCTACTGCTGCTCCAAAAATAAAG
>JAPYZE010000832.1:47538-96595 GCA_030522805.1 Leptomastidea abnormis
CGTGCGAATGATTGATTTTTAGCAGCCCTTCTCCACCCCCTGCTTGTAGAAGGCCAACCTTACTACATCTACTACATTAACAATTCTTATATACCTAGAAAGTGTTTGGTGAGCAAGATTAGTGAATTTTTTTTCTTATTACTCGAGAATTGATGTGAGAACGGACTCGAGGATGACGAGTAAGAAGGGACAGAATTGGAGAATCGAGGCGGAAATTGATAAAAATCGTGAGGAAAGCAATTGGAAGAAAGTTATTGACTTAGCGGATCAGCTCAAAACTCATTGTCCAAATAGTGGTCAGTTTTATTTTATTTGTTATATTTAAAATTTTTTTTTTATGTTGGCTTGTTATTTTATAACTGATACTCACTTTTTTATTTTGCATTTATCATCTTGAAATATTGTAGAAAAAAATATTTTATAAAAATTTTGGGCAAGTTCCAAGATTTCATCAATTTTTTTTTTTTTTTACTTCATAGAATGTTTGGCAAACTTTTTGGGTGGTGAGGCAAGGCTGGAAAGTTTTTTAGAGCAAACCCCACCTATTGATGCAAATGTACCAAAAGCAAAAACTGGTTTAGCGGAAGCTAAAAGGTTTTTATTACTAGCTGCCAATGAGAAGGATAAGCAGGTATAGTATAATTACAATAAATGATTTGTCATTCAATTTAATTGTATAAAATAACATTTAATATAATGACTTGCAATTTAGGCACCAGTAGCATTGGATGCACAACTTCTTCTTGGTAAATTACACTATGCTATGGGAAAGTATAGTGAATCATTGTTTCATTATCAAGAAGCTGAATTACAATCTCTTACTGAAAAACAATTGCCTAGTCGTAGTTTACGTATTGTGGCTGAATCTTTTGCTATAAAAGGATTATGTCTGGAAAAACTACCTCCTACTTCAAAATCAAAATACAAAATAGCAGAATGGCACACTCAAATGATTAAGTGTTTTGAAGTTGCTACAGATATAACATTAGTCTATTTACAAGAACAAGATAAATTAGCTGTGCAACAGCAGAATGGAACTTTAACAATCAACAGCAATAACATGGGTACCTTACCTTATTTTTGTAGTTTTTTTAAGTACTTAGACATAAACATTTTTTCTAATATATTAGAATTATTGTTCCATAGGATCATCATCGCCACAATCTTCAGTTCATTCTACAAAACATATGGGACCTATCTTAGAAACTGCAATACAAAGAGCTCCATTAATTCATTTGCAAGCTGGAAATATTCAAGCAGCTATAGATTGTTATAGGTAATTTTATTTTATGTTTATTTCCATGTATATAATTTATTGTATTCCAAGTTATATAAATCTAAAAAATTTATCTTAGAAATGTACTCACTGCCCTTGAAACTACTGCAACTCAAAGCTTAAGGTTATCATTGACTAGACAATTAGGAGAAATTTTATTAAGAGGTATGAAAGGAATCACTTACACTCCACCAGAGTCACCAGGTAAGAAATAATTATTACTATATTTAAGTAACAAAGATTAAAATTAATAATATATTTTTTTAATACAAAACGTTAGTTTCCAATGTGGGGAACAGGAAAACAACTTCAACAGATTCTCCTTGGAAACCAAAAAAATACACAGGAATTAATTTATTTGTACCAAAAAATGAGTATGAAGAAATGATTTTATTATTATTAATTAGTGAAGCTATGGCAGTAAGAGACGCTGTTCTCAGTCAATCACCAGAATTTAAAGAAGCTAGAGTCCGTGCATTTGAAAATGCTACAGCTGTTTATGATCTCCTCACTGTTGTTGTTGTTAGGTGGAGTCAAGTAGAACTTTTGCATGAGGTAATCTATTCTTTTAGATGAAATGCTAAATGTTATTTTATATATTTTTGTATAATTTGCAATATTTTCAATATTATAGTCTTTTGAAAGAGCCATGAAATTTTCCCATGGAGAAGTACATGTTTGGACACAATACGCTTTAAGTCTTATTAGTTTAGGGAGATATGTTCATGCATATTCTGTTTTACAAGTTGTTATAAAACTTGCTCCCCAAAAAGTTATGCCTTGTCTTTTGGCTGCAAGGCTGTGTTACGAACATTTAAATAAGGTATTTTCTATTAAGTTAATATTTTCTAGTTAATTTATTGTCATATTTATAAAATGTCTAATTTTACAGGTAGCAGAAGGAGTCGAATGGAGCCAAAAAGCATTGCAACGAGAAACGGCTAATCCACAAGGTTTGCAATCACGGTGTTATCTTTATATTGGCATTGGAAATAGTATACTATGTTCTAGAACAATAGTAAAGCAGGATAAAATTCAGCACAGTCAAACAGCCTTTGATTCTTTTAGCAAGTATGTTTAAGAATCCTATTTACATTATTTAGTTATATTTATTCAATACTTTTAATTGTTTAGTAATAAATATATAATTTCAGAGCTCAACAATGTGATCCAAATGATCATTTAGCTGAATATTATTTAGCTCACGAGTATGCAATGAACAGGCAAATGACTGAAGCTATGACTCATGTAAAAATTGCTTTGAGTTTGAGAGCAGAACACATTCCGTCATTGCATTTGTTAGCTCTATTACTTACGGCGCAGAAACAATACACTGAAGCCTTACGTTTAATCGAGAGTATATTAGAAGAATATCCAGATAATTTGAATATTTTGTATGTGAAAGCAAATTTAGAATTACACAGCGTCGGCGGAGAAGAAGCTTTGTTTACAATTAAACACATGTTATATCTTTGGAAAAATTTATATGAAGATCAAACAAACGTTGATATAAACGAACAGCAAAGTGAAAAGCGTAGTGAAACAAAAAGCGTCTTCCAGATGTACACATCGGAAATGTCAGATAAAGATTCTAGTAAGAATATCAAAATTCTTTACCATATTAAAGTCATCACTTAAAAATTTCAGTGTAAAAATCTTTTATTGTCTAAATGTAGATTCAATCCATGCACAATCACTTGCTGCTTCGCGGGTCGAACATGCATTGTCTGAAGTGGCCTCGTCTCTTAGCTCTTTCATTCCGAAACCCGGGCCACAGCGAGCATGGTTACTGCAATTGCAAGTATGGTTATTGTTGGCTGAAGTCTTCTTAGTTTTAAATCATCCTAAAGAAGCAACATTATCAATTCAAGAAGCATCAAATATATTTCCATTGAGTCACCATATAATGTATACTGTAAGATAATACCTCGTTAATTAATTCTTCAATTTAATCAAACAATTTCTCATAATATATTTATTTGTAGAAAGGTTTGTTACATGAATATAAAATGGAATACCCTGAAGCAAAATTATGTTATCAGAATGCAATTTCAATCAATCCTTCACATGTAAAAAGCTTGCAACATTTGGTAAAACATATTAACTTAATTTTATTAGATTATAAAAACACTATATAATTTAATTAATATTTTTCAATTTTGAATAGGGTCTGGTATACCACTATTTAGGATGTCAACGTTTGGCTGAAAAAACGTTAAGAGACGCTGCCAAAATCGATCCTATGTCCTACCAAACATGGTATCAAATCTTTTTAATATTTTATTAAAAATATGTATAAAAATTACTTTTGTTTTTTTTTTTTTAAGGTATAACTTAGGAAAAGTCTTAGAATCACTAGGAGAAGTTGAAGCAGCAAGTGATTGTATGGAAACTGCTTTGGAAGTTGAAACGTGTAACCCAATTCTTCCCATTTCATCAATATCAGTTACTTTTGAATAAAAATATGTAAATGTGTAATTTAGTGAATATAAAATATTTAGTAAAATGTTAGTCCATCGAGAATTGATGATGTACCTATAATTGTTAAAATTCTTATTTTCATTTTACATGTTGTGTAAAATATTTGTGTGGTAGATGTTCATATTGTACAAAAATTTATGGTTAGATGTAATCAAAGTTTAATTAAAGTTATTGTTAATTAAAGAAATAATATATTCATAATAAAAACACAAATAATTTTCAAAATTATTTATTCTTTTATTGTATTTAGAAATATTACAATAATGTTATTTTACTTTTTCTGAAATCGAATTTTGACAAACAACCATGTATTAATATACTAATCTTACTTTCTTTACATCCTGTAAGTTATAATTACATATATTAGTGAAGTTGGAATAATAAAACGCGAATCGGATCACTAAGATATTTTAACCATGCTGTCTACACAAAAATTAGGTATGTGACTTTTAATATTTTTTTTTTTAACTTTGAAATCATTAATTCATTTTTACAACTATTTCTAAAATATTGATTTATAAAAGCTTCACTTGATAAGTTTCTTGTTAGTCTTAATCTCTTTTATCTTCTATAAACAAAAATTAATTTTTAATTTTTATTAGAAAAATATAATTTAAAAACCTCTGACAAAAAGATTATTAATAAAAATGTCATTTTTACATACGGTAATTCATGCATAACAAAGCTGGTATTATAATTTTTCTTCTTTAAATAAATAAGTACAAAATTTTTTATTAAATTTTGTACTTTGAATAATTGAATTATAAACATCTACAAGTACTTAAATTTTTATTTCTTTTTTTAAGTAGATAATTAAATGTATGTATTAGGTAAAACTATACTGAATTAATATTACTGAGCGTATAAAAAATAAAATTATTGACGTTTTAATAATGAAAAAAAATTTTATTAAATTGCGCAAAATTTAAGTTCTGGAAATAATAGGTCTTGAAAAAAAATTTATTATTCCTTCCTAAGATGTACTTTTTGATTTTTATTTTGTTTCATAATATTAAAAATAAAAAGTATTCTACAAAAACATTAACCAATTAAATCAAAAGATAGTAATTTATTATAATAATTACATTTCTCTCCAGTTCTTTATGCATACATCAAGTATGCATTTTTTAAAATCTAAAAATGTTTATACAATTAAACAAAAAGTTTAGGTGTCACAGACAATGTATTTCTCAACAATTACGATTTGAAGATGAAAAAATGTATTTCCGTCATTAATGCATAGATGCTACAATATTTAATCATCTGTAAACACATTTAGTTCTATTCAATCATTTTTTTTTTCATTTTTATTATTTATATAAACATAGACATTTGTTGAAAACATATTGTAGCTGTACGAAAAATTAAAAATTTTTTTTTGAATTAATAAGTAAAACTATTTGATTCAAATTGAAAAAAAAAAATTAAGACACTTTTATTAACCAAAATTTTGTAAACAAGTCTTAAAATATTGGAAAAAAGCAAATGTATATATTTACAACATAATAATTTTATTAAAATCCAATTTGTTACAAATGTCTATGCTTATTAACTACCCACAAATATTTTAATGATCTTTGCTCAGTTATTTTTATAGTAATAAATATATCAATTGTAATTTGTGTTCAAATCGCTTTTATATGAGCTTTTTATATATTTTTTTTTTTGTTGATCAATATTTACAACATTTACATGGAAAAATAAAAAATAAAAATTACCAACAGCAGCATTTTCATTAATGTCAAATATCGCTTACATTTTTCTCATAATAAAATATAATAAAACAACTCAACATTGGTAGTTTCTTACTATGTTATTAATAATTAAATTTATTATTAACACTAACTTACTTTTTTTTATTTTATAAAGGAAATAATAACAATATAATATTAAATGTAATTTACAAATTGTAAAGCCAAGTTTTTAATTTACAAGAATGAGATGAAAATTTAGACCTAACAATTTGTTACAGAAACAATACGGGAAGAGTACAGTACTTAATAGTTTTTATTATTAATAAAGGAATATTAAATTTGACATTGTAATTTAAAATAATAGAAATATCATTTTAAAATATTAGAAAAAAATTTTGAAATCTGTATCAAGAATTAAATATTCTTTATATAACATATTTTTTTTTTTAAATTAGAAGAACATAACTTTTAATGATAAGTTTTGAAATACAACTTAGAGATTTATAAAAGTTTTAGTAGAAAAAAATATTTTAGTGTAGAAATTTTTATGTAAAAAGTGAAATTTTCTACGGATTTATTTAAATTTAAACTGTACAATAACTACCTTAACTCCATAAACATAATATTTCATTTATTCTCTCTTTTCTGCACTAAATACCTCTACCTACCTACTTTTTAATCTTTCTTATATGTAAAATAACGTATTCACATTACGGAGCTTAAAATTAAAATAGACTGAAAATTATTGTAAAGATTATGATTCCAAGCCTAGAAAATGCTTTCCTAGGTGCTGCAAATTTCTTCATTTCTCCAAAGCTAGAAATTAACAAAAAGAAAAATATCATCAGTATACTTTAAATAATAAGAAATTTCAAAAATAGAAGAAAGAGCAATTTTGTTCTGTAATAAAAATAGCATTGAAAAATTTTTTACTCAATAAATATGCAATTAATAAATGTGCATGTTTAGAAAAAATGTATCTATCTTCTATTTGTGAAATTATTTATTATGGTAAACTTTTTCTTTAATATAGATTTAAATACAGATATATTTTATTCTTTAAGAATAGAAAATTGAAAAAAATAAAATTTCATTATACATCAATAGCCATTAAAATTAAACAAAAAATTCTTTTAAATTAAAATAAAAAGTAAAAAAAGAACATTAGTTTACTTAATAACTTTAGCAAGTTAACCTTATGAAGCATAAACTGATTTGGAAAATAGATTTTAATCCCATACATACTCTTTTCTTCATAAAAAATACAAAGAAAATATTGTAGATACTTGGAATCCTGGTAATACAATGTATGGGCCAATTGACTTATCTAAATTGGTTTTGAATTTAACTGTAGAAAAAGGATATTGCTAGTGCATATTGAAGTTGAAAAATTTTGTATTATTTTTTGAAAACGTTGAATAAAAACGTTTAAGAAATACACTTTTTCATTTCAATATTTTTATTGAAAACAAAAGCACTAAAAAGCAAATAAATTATTATATGTTACAAAATAAGTTTTTTGTAATATAATACATTGCTATGCCTAATTGTAGTACAATCATTTGTTTTATTTTTGTTTCATGGTTGAAATTTTAAAAGGTATTAATATATTAAGCAAAAGACAAACATTTTTATTGTTTAAAGAAAAGCTAAATAATTTAATTATCGAAATTATTCACTCAAAGGTCTAGTTAAGGTACTTCAAAAAATTGTATTAGCACAATATATATGACTTAATTACACAATTAAATTTGTTTAACTATAAAAGCATTTAGCTGTGTATCAGTCTTAACTTTTAATATAAAATTTCATTTTTAATTTAATTTAAGTTTGCATTTTAAATATTTTAATAATTTCGCAAGTTTTTATTTTTATACAAAAATATATTTATCTACATTATAGTAAATGGATGTTACTTATACAACCATAAACAAACTATCGATAAAAATTTTAATTTTCAATATGAAAAAATAAAAAACGAATTGATTTGTTACTACTATATGTAGTTAAAAATACTGAACTTTGACATTATACAGTAGTAAAAAGTATAAATTTTCGAAGTTATCACAAAAAATATCAATTATTGTTATCACAAAACAATTAAATTCTACTTTCAAACTTATTTGCAAAAAGAAGTAGCGATAAAATACCGACGTACTCTGAACGCTACTGTAACAACAACTACAGAGATTCTCTCGTTGTAGACGAAATTTGTTCGAAATAAATATTATTATAATGGCTCTTAGTTCCATTGCTTAGACCTGCAGTAAAGTGAACATAGACGTGAACAGAGTCCCAGATATGAGTAAGCATAGTGAGACCCATGGTACCGAGACACGAGCTTAAGATTCAATCCTGTAAAAAAATTTGATACTAGGATAATTAAAGTTTCTCTTATTTTTTTTTATTCAAATTTTTTTTTTATAACATTATTAAAATTTAAGTTAGCCCAGCTTAGTGATTTCAATACTTAATCTCTTAAGACTCCAAATGTTGTACTGTAATTAGATTTTTAAATGTTGGCAAGCTAAATTATTTTTATAATTCACCAAATTCTATTCAATAGTTATATCAATTGTAAATTATAAAATAATCAATTATAAATCCGTATCATTTAACTTTACATGCATTATAATGCGACACAAATAAACGTAAAAAACTAGTAATGATGAACTAATAAGTTATTTACTTACTTGAAGTATAACATTTGTTCACGTTTGAGAAGTGTTATTTGATATGAGCGAGTCAAAAATATTGCCTTTATTATCGACAATTTCGAGGGAATCATTGGTAAGAGTTCCATTTGTCACATCTGCTAATACTGTAGCAGGAGAGGCAGATGAACCCCCTAAGAATATGTCATCATCAAAATCAAGCAAACCAGATCCCGTGTTGTATGTCATAAGTTCGCCTTTGGTGTTTAATCCAGATGGTTCTGTAATTATTATAATTTTATTTATTTAATTAATTTTTTTTTTCAATTTTAACATTATCAATTGTTAAGATTACTTAAAAATTTTTTTAGTTACTTTTTCAATATGAATTTCTCAAAATTTAAATGTCTATAAGAATAAGTAAAAAAAGGAAAAATTTAGTAAGCACAATAATTTTTTTTAAACGAAATAATTATTTTCAAAAATTATTAAGTTTTAAAACAAATCACATGTTTTATTTGCACTGTGTAAAAAGTATAAATTTTTTATGTAAAAATGATTATTTTTCGAAAATAATAATTTTAAAAATAAATTAACATTCAGATATTTTTAAAACAAGGTCTAACCACATTTTAAGTTTCATATAAATAGAAATAAAAGTACTCTGAAAGCATTTTTTATTAATTCTTGCACTTTTGATATTTATGATAGAAATATTGATTTTCTTGCAATAATTTTTAATTTTTTAACAATTGACATGTTACCAGAATAAAATTGTATAATTTATTAAAATTTACCATGTAAATGATGATCATCATCAATTTCTCTTTCTTGATTTATATGAGGATTTAAATCAGGATTACATGGAATTCCAAAAGACATCATTGGATCCTCATTTTCGAACAACTAATTAAGACATATTAAAGTTGATTAATTGGTTGTAAAACTAGTTTATCTTTTGTAATTAATTTTAACAAGTTCATAAAGACTGATAATGGAACTTTTTTTAATCACTTTTCAAAATTAAATTATTGAGAATCAGAAGTAATTTACGAGAAAAAAAAAAATATTTTTTAGTGAAAAAAAATTTCTTTACACTTTCAGTCTAACAGATTCACAGTTAAAATTTATAACAAATTTTAAACAGTTACGACACTTTTAGCACTTAATAAATGTTCGTAAATACGTTATGCAAAAAGTCCCAAATACTTATTCTTTTGGTGCATTACATTAGTTTTCGAACACTGAAAAAGTCTTAAAAACTTTAAACTGCACCAAAAGAAATGTGATTACGTTGTAGATGTCATTAAATGTACTCACTCCTAGAAGAGTATTTGCATCTATACTCAGACCGTCACTACGCAACATTTCACGTAGGTTTTCTAAATCGCTTTGTACTGTGTCAAGGTGATCATCTACTTCCTCCCTAAAGATGAATAATCAAAAAAATTAATTTCAAGAAATAATGTATTCGCTAACGTAAATGTAACCCCAATCGTATAGAATGTGCGTGTACACCCGTTTATCTTGCGTTTACAGAAAAGTACCAATCCGTGGCAATTTGAGACAAAATCTCGTAATTGCCTTTTTTAGTTATGAAATTTATGTAGTACTGATAAGGAACAAAATATAAGTTTTTATTTAAATAAAAACTGCTATTATTATTCTGTCAGTAAAATAAAGAAAAAATTGTAGTGATCAAAACTTGCAGTGACCTTTTTCTAATCTACTACACAATTGGGATTTCTAAGACGTATACTTGCAATTGACTTAATTTTTAAATAATTCCTTTAAATTTTAAAAAGATCAAAAGAACTATTAAATCGTTAGACGTGAGGTCACTTTGAAAAAGTTATTACTTAATCAATTTAAACATTATTATCATTATTATTTCTTATACTAATTTACTTTTGAACTAGATTTTATTTTCATTGGAAATAAAAAGAGTAACTTGATTGCATTAGTAACATTTGGAAGAATGTTCATATGAAAAATACCATACAATACTCTATATAATACACATTTTGAACAGTAACTGGGGTACATGTTACCAATATGATTGTAGACTCCTGGCGGAATGCGACGGAATTCGCAAACAATCTGAATCAAATCCTAGAATGACTTTATAAAGATTACAAAAGATAGTAACAAAACCAAAATAGAGTTGCTTCAATTGCAATTTAAATGAAGTTATCTTATGTGTTGAGAGTGTGTTTCTCATCATTGGAAAACCATAGGAAATAATATAAATTTATTAAATTAAAGGCATGTTAAAGGGTTTAAAGTCTATTAGAAGAGAATTGTTTCTCCATTGATGGCTAATAAATTTTTTTAAAGATATTTTTGTTGAAGAATAATTATAACGCTATGCCTTTCTGTAAAATTTTAAGAATGTTTGGCTTTACAATAGTATCTTTCCATGAAAAGTGTTGAATTATAAAATTTACTGGTTGTTTAATAATTAATTTGATGTTTTTAAAAATGTAGATTCAAAAATATTGGAAAGATAGTTTTGAGAGAAACTAAAAAATAGTAACTGCAGTTTGATTTTGGAATTTCTTAAAAGAAAACACTGCTACTTTAAGAGCTATAAATGAAGTTTAATAAAAACTTCTTGAAGTAAAAGAAGCTTAATAAAAACCTCTTGATAAATAGCTGTTTGAAATCAGTGCCTTATTAGAAAGAATAAACCTTATCATCATACTACAAATATTCTTTTACACTCTCAGACAAAATAAAATGGAGAATCATTTTGATCAGAACACCCAACCAAAGCATATTTAAAAGGATTTAAATAAACTTATTATGAATATTTTTAATCTTTACTCATTCTATTTAAATCCTTATGTCAGTTAGTTTTAGCAGAAAAATATGACTATAAAAGGAATTTTAATTTAAAATCATTTAGCTAAAAAAATACAAAAAAAAAAATAGAACTTTGAAATAAAAATAATTATATAATGTTTCAAATTTAAAATTTCTAGTGACTTCGTATATTGAATTTTTTCAAATCAAAAGTTCATTTTTTTAAGCAAATAAGCATTTAAATAATAATGAAAACAAAAAATAAAATAAAAGCGTAAAAATGATGAAATGAGTAAAAGCAGCATGCAAATATTAACAATCATTGAGCTTAAAAAGACAGTGATAAATTCGAAATAATAAATGACGGCGTAAGATCAATAAAAATAATGTTGAAGGCAAATATGATACCACCTGTGTGATTCACTTCACTCTCTAACATTACTATATTGTCAGTGTTCTCTCACTACTGACGACCAAACAGATCCTTGAGCATTTTTTTTTTTATTAACTCATGGTCTGTGTTGAACTTACATAGATTCTAACCTGTAGTTAGATTCTGTTAAGCTATCTTGATTCACCCGACTTAAAGACATATTTTTTGTCTCCCTCTGAGGTCTTAAAGCCTCACTGGATAGCCTCTGCTGCTGGTGTTGCTCTGACTGGAGTTGTTGTTGCTGCTGCTGTTGTTGCTGAAGATTGTTGTTTGAAGAGGTAGTAGTAGTTAATGGTACGTCGTTTAAATACTCAATCTTGCCAAAACTTCCGTTGCCCATATCTGTTACCGTTTCGGGACTAGCATCGCCGGCTAGACCACTGCTACCTGGACTGTTGCTGCAGGCTCCAGCGCTACTTAGACTACTCACACTTGAAGGCATTGTGCTGCCGGTAGGATCATCAGCTTCAGGACTATAGTCTTCATTGATGTCTGGTACAATCAGAATATTTTCCAGCTTAATAAGCGAATCGTCTTTCGGCTCTGATTCATCAACACTTTCTTCTAGAGAGTCCAGGTCAAGATCTAGCTCATCGTCCTGACTTCTCTTCATATTGGCAGCCATAGCTGCAAGTTTGGAGCTCCTGACAGTTGCTAATGGGACTGGTTTTGTCACTGGTGCAGTCTTATTGTTGTCTGAAGACACCGTCAAGTCGGCTGAAGGTACAAGTCTTGTTGTTCTTGCTGGTAACACTTGCACTTTATTTGTTGGTACTTCCAACAGGAACGTCTCTTCCCTACAAGTGAACAGATCCTCTAACTTACTTCCATTATTAACTAAGCTACACTGTCACATACACTTAAATAAGACAGCGCCATTGAACAAATTTTGTTCTTTGATCATTATTAATATTTTTTCATGCCTACAGGCAAAAAACGCTTGTTTTTGCTCCACTGCGTGGAACGAAACTGTCGCGTTCGCAGACATGAAAAATTGTATACACACTACGAGAGGAAATAAGAAGCCTCAGATCACAAAGTTCCTGCTCTTAGCTTCGCCTTGGGTGGTAATATCTTGGTGATCTGACACTTTCTTTATTTTTCCTTCCTAGGTGTGTAATCTGCTACTTTTAAATTAAAAAAAATTTATGGATTTAGACGGTGGAAGAATATCAAATAATAATTTTTCATTGTAAATTTTTGAAATACGGTTTACATAATAATAATCAAAGGAACATTTTTAAAGCATTTGTAAATGGTAAAAGAATAAAGTAACTACACATACAAACAAAAATTGTTGAATGTATCTAATATTTCATTAACTACTGTCTTTTTATGCAAAACAAAAATATTTTGAAAGGAAAATTTTCATGCTACTAACAAATACTAAATTCTAACACCTATAAATTTTCAGATTACATTACTATAATTTTATTACATTTCATTAGAATTCAATAAAAAAGAAATAAATAAAATTTATTATTAAACAACATATAATTTAATATTGAGCATATAGAAATAAGTGATAACTAGCATGGATGCAAGGAAAAGAAAATGAAAGTGCGAATTACTACATAAGAACTTATGAGAAATCTACTACCAGAATTAAAGCCTCAAACATAAAATTTACTATAGTCATATTCAATTTGAAGAACTAAGAAATTTTGAATATATGCCTAAAAGTAAATGATAATATCGATTTGAACCTAAACAAAAATGCAATTTTTTTTGTCACTGTTGCTTATAAAAAAAGCTGTACTTTAAAACAATTGTAATTTGTTCATATAAGCAAGAAAGTAAATAGTAAAAACAAATAGAAGAGTTTAATCAAAAAAGTCATGCATATAATATAATTTTGACGTTAGAAATTGTAGCTTTCTACAATATTGAGTGGAAATTTAAATTTCTAATTTATATTTAAATAAAAAATAAAAATATTAAATAAACCAACACCAAACAGCTACAACAGAAAAATGTTAACCTTGTTTCTTCGCCGTTTTCCGAAGTTGGTATCAATATTTTGATGGGCACTTTACTTTTCCTCCTATTAAGGTTCAAATCGTAACTTAGTATTAATTTAACAAAAAAAATTGACCAAATAAAAAATTTGCTTGTTTAATATATTATTATAATTATTTATTTTTGTTCTTTAATATTAATTTAGCAATTGACTGAATTTTAAAATGTTTTCAAATTGTAAGTTTGTGTAATTAATTGCAAGATGCTTATTTCAAGTTCTTTTATGTAATTCACACTACTAGACAATGAGTTTATGATTTGACCCAATCATCATCTACAATTGCTGTAAATATAATGAACAATGAAGTATGAATGTTTGAATAACATAATTACACTTTTACTCAATGAAATTATCTTCAATTTCAAAATTAGTTTATTGGCTGCATTTAGTTACTCTTACTACACCTAGTAAAGTAAATTTTTTTTATAGATTTAATAAAAACTTCAAAATACTAACCCCTTCTTCTTGCCTTTCACTCGCTTCCTGGGTACATTAGTGTTTTGGCAGACCTCAACTTCTTGTGGTAATTGCATATCTTCATCGACATAATATTCTTTCATGTTTTCATCTACAGTACTGTGTTCTGGACTTTCAATTGTTGGTGGTTCATCATTGTCTAGCATTCTGTACAAAAAATGTTGAATTTTTTTATTTTTAAAAAGAAAAAAAAATTTGTCTAAAACAATTTGTATTATAGACTATAAAATTTTAAAAAAGTGTTTTTGGCACATACTCTGCAACAATATAATCAGAATCTAGATCAGCATCAGAACCATCTAGTTCATGAATAGCAGGACCTGTTGGTGACTGATGAACCTATTTAACAGAAATGAATCCACATATGTAAATAAAAATATCAGATTTTATTGTAAAAAATAAAATTTTTTATATACCTTGGACATCTTGGGCTGTTTTACTTTTTGTCTACTTGCATCATCGATCATAAGTGGATATCTTCTCTTCATTGACAGACCACTGTTTCTGTTTGACACCAAAGATGCCAAGAAATGAATCAATTTATTAACTATTTGTTGTTGCTTGTGATGTTTTTGTCGTAATAATGCAAGTTCTCTCCAAAGAGCTTCATTTTCTCTTTTCATGACACCAAGTCGTGAATCAAAATGTTCTTGCCTTCCTCTCATACACCTAACTTCTGTTAGCATTCTATTCATTAACTCGGGTTTTATCGGTTGCTGTGATGGGTCTTGCGATTTGTTTGAAGCAATCTGATTACAAATTAATTGTTGTATTTATTCACATTATTAATATGATCATAGAGCTATAAGTAATGTCTTTAGTGTTTTTTGTTAAATAATACCTTTCTTTTTATATGATCCAAAAGATATGGATGATCTTTACAAAAGTATTGATGAGCAAATTCCATTTCATCCCTATCACATTTTAAACCACCAAGTTCTACTGAAACTTTTTTGTGAAAACCATCTGCAGAATAAATAAAAACTTAAATATTTGTTCAAATATAAAATATTTTTCAAAAACAAATAATAATTACACATGTTCAACTGTCGAACAAAACTGGCCATATTGTTATGTTTGTAATAATGTGGAAGTAGTTCTCGTGCAAACTGTGCTTGATTTCTAATAAAAAAGCTTCTTCCATTCTGTTAACAAAAAAATTGAACAATGTAAATTTATTTTTAAATTGCTTTTTATATTTAAAAAATTGATAAAATAATTGCTATCAAAATATTTTAATATCAAAAAATGAATATATCTATTTATTAGTAATTGATATCTTTTAGATGAGTAAATTTTATTATATTTTATATTTAAATTCATAATTATAGTTATCAAACTTTTGAAGTATACTTGTAAATAATAAAATATTTTAAAAGTTATTTAATGATTATTTTATTATTCTCAAAAATAATTTTTAAAATAAAAAAAAATATATATTTTTTATTTTTTAATTTTTGTTGATATTAAAAAAAATGTATTATAAATTTTGCATCAATTTATATTGTATCTCAAGATTTATTATATTAATTAAACTTGATATAGTTACATAAGGAGAATACATTGCCATGATAGCATATGAAAAAAAAATTTATTTTTTTTTATTAATTAGCAAAAAGAACACCTATACTATCAATTCTTAAGTAATTTCTCCACCCAAATTATAATCCAAGGCAGTCTTCATCCATAATCATTATTTAAAAAGATAAGACAATATTATTTTTCTCTAACAGCCTCGCTCATCGTGCCAACAGTATGACGAGACGATCATTTGTTATCCCAAGCCAGCTGGAGTTCAAAAAACCAACCCAGTAAAAAAATTTTATGCAAAATTTCGCTAGTTATTAAAAAATAATCGTCAATTTTTTTGATTTCATTGCATATCATCTCAACAAGCAAAAAAAAATCCGAATATAAAAAAAAATTTGTCGGCAAATTGCAAGATGCTTCGTCAAATGATTGCCTTTCGTATATCGTATATTAAACGTATCTACAACGTTTACTGCAGAGAGATAGAGAGAGAGAGCGCGCGCATATTAAGGTCTTGAGCACACTAGCGCGCCTATGCTATTTGCCACGAGATTTTACATCATAAGTTTTTTCACATACTACATAATCCCGTACACTTATGCGAGGTTAGGACATTGTCAAGCTATTCGTTTTATCCTCGAAGATGAGGTTAATGTCTCTCGCATGCCATGTTTTTAATCCTTAGCCCAAGCTGCGGTTTACCCGAATCCTTTAACTTCCAACTCAACCGGGTTTCGCATTAACGACCACCCAGCAACAAAAACACGGAATTTTACATCTTCGGTCTGACGTCCACTATGCCCTATATGCCTATATGCTATGAAATGTCGCATTAGGAGATGCAATGTTTTGAAGCCACTACCAGGAGATCGATATATGTATGCCACAAGGAGAATAGCCAAGCGTCAACGGCGACCTGGTTAAAAAGGCCAAAATGAGCAGGAGAGGGGGGGAAGGGGGAATCAAATACGCACGACGTCGGGATTGCGATTGGGATATAAATAAGCAACAAAAAGAGACATGGAGAAAGCTTAGCTGCTGCAGTGTACAAATCGGTGCTAACACGTATCAGCACGATTTTAATCATACCGGGAACGACAAGTCAGACAGCCGTTGCTCATTTATACTCTTTCTTTCTCTTTTTCATTTTATACTTACTGGAGCCCAGCAGATGAGGTCGTCGGTTTCCGGATCTTCAACTAGCCTCCACAGCTTGCCCAAGAAGGCGGGCACGCTGGTGCCCATTTCAGAGACGGTATGCATGATCGACGCGTTAACTATATAATGTGTCTGGTCTCTTAGTGTTTTTCCACAAAATAAAATTCTTCGTCCGCGCCTCCTCGGCAACGGCCTTTACCTCCTCTTTCTCCTTCTCTTTCTCCACTAGCTTGTAGTCGTCGACCCACACTATACAGCGCCAAACGATCGTGTGACCTCGGTATTTGCTGCTTGCAGTAGATACTAACTAGGTATAGGGTATAGGTAGAAGTATATGATATAAGTATATATATATAACTGCGACTGGCGACGGTGACGACGATCCTACTCGATTCTCAACTTCTTAGTGCTTGACGACTAAATATATCTGTATGTGTTCAGTGTGTGAAGACAAAAAAAGTAAAAACACGCGCGACGTTTTCACATCGCAGCAGCTGCGATTAAATAGATAGATATATACCTATATATATAAATATGTATTTTATATATACGTATTAGTATCGCGATGAACCACTATGTACTGAACAGTAGAGGGGAAACCGCACGAAGGAAGAACAACTTCACCGCCACCGCGGCGTTGCAGTAGCACAAAAACAGCAGGCCACACCGTCGCCGCCGCCGTTGCCGTCAGTCCAATAATAATAATAATAATAATATTTAATAATTCTATATATCTATATATATCGCGCACTTACACACTTATACATATAATATGCATGTGTGTTCTGCGTTGAGAATATATAATATATATTTATTAATAAAAGCGCAATGGCTGACTTGCGCACTACTCCCGGACTTTATAATGCTTATACCTACAAACAGAGATAATCTATCCTCCTCCTCCACTTCCACCTACTCCTCCTTTTACCCACCCTTTCACTCCTGAAATATTTTCCTTCAACCACACAATAAAAATATGACAAAACAGGATCAGGATGTCGAAAAAAAATTTGATGTCACGTCGACGACGTTTAAGAAAGAGAGAATTAAATAAAATGCAGATAAATAAGATCGGTGAGTGGATACTTTTGCGATCGCGACATTAATTATTTTCCCGACGATTGTTCAGTGTTTAATCGAGGAGAGCCAAGGCTGCCTTACAATGTATATATATGTATATATAGAAGAGGACGATAACCCGTCCGCGCCGCTGATGTCCGCGTGTTCGTACGCGTGAGCTGCGTCTTTTCTCTGTCTACAACAATATTCATATATATATATGAACAATTGCGCGCGCAACGTAACAATCTTGTTTTTTTTTTTTTTATTTTTTATAGAGACTCATCTGATCTTTTTTTTTTACTTTGTTTTGAGGGGTGAGGGGGGTAACGATTTGGGCGGGTGGTAAGAAAGTTATTTTGATTTCAAGCTCAAATTAAGAATATTAAGATTAGTTCTGAATGACTATGTGTGTTAAATAAAATTAAGAAAACAAAAATAATCTTTTTAATATTATCGACTGTAAAAGAATCACCATATTCTTAATTTTTTCTAAACTTTCATGAAATAGAAATATTTTAACGTTTTGCTGAACTTTAAATATGTACTATATGTAAGTAAAGTATATGTTTAACCGACAAAATAACAAAAATTACGAAAATTCGAACGTCATAAAAGCCGGTCCACTTTTATGTATAGTTGTTGTATACCTGATCTACAAGCTAGGCCGGTATTCAAATGTCAACTGTACGAATATAAAAATAGCTTGATAATAATTTGTCGCTCTTGAAACATATTGCGCGATTTATATATTTGGGACATATCATTTACTTTTATTTATTGTTACTCATCATAGATTTTTAATATAGTTATACATATTATATTTGTTGAAATAAAAGTTATCCACCGTATCCACCACCAGCTATAAAGTATAAACACTTGCAACGCGCGTATACTTAATGTTTAACTTTGTTTGGGTATAAGTTCGATTTTTCGCGTTATAAAGTTCGCTTGCCAGACAATGAAAACTACATTTTTGCAACGTGCATATATGCTGTAATACATTACTCAATCGTTCTCCATTATAAACCTATAGGTGTATAGCCTTTTTTTTTTAAGTACTGCCTATATTAATACGTAAGTATGTATATATTATACACAATATAAATACAGTAAGAAGCGCAAGCGCGCAATAAATTGATGAATTTTACAAGTTTCATGATAAACCACGTGAAATAAATGAAAAAAAAAAAAAATTCCGTGCACGATAGATCAATAAATTTTACATAATCAAAAATTTACTTGTATAGATAAGATTTTAACATAGATTTTATTGTACAAATTATTTACTAATTTTATTTCTAAGGTTCAAAAATATAATTTGTATTGATATTTTATTTATTTTTTCAAAAATTATGATTTATAAGTACATTTTCATTATCTAACGTACCTACAACGATGACTATTTTTAAATAGTATTACTTGATTTATATTATGCAATAGAAAAATCAGGGATTCATTGAGTTTTGTAACTAAAAATTGGGATAAATACGATCTTACTATTATTCAATTAAAATTTTTATATTTACTTCTGCGTATTAAAGATACGCCTATATTATGATTATGTTATCTCTACCTACGAAATGTAGCTTAGAAATTATCAAATAAAGAATAATCTACTGAAGCTGAAACTTAAGCCCGAAACGTAATGCAACGTTGCTGGTTCACATTTGATCGTAAACGATTTTAAACGTTTACATTTTAAAAAAAAATTCTTTTACTCTTGCTTTATATAAATAAAAATGAAATAAATTTAAAATAATAATCGCTATAATAAAGAATGAAAAAAATTAGTCTTAGTTTTAATTCCTTCTTTTTACTTCATAACATTAATAAAAGTGCTAAAGTTTTTCAAACGTATAGGTACCAATCGTTTTTTAAAAAATCCCGCCAAATATTAAAATCCATTTTTTGCGCATGCGCTATAATTTTAAAAAATGTGTTCTGCATTCCGTATATGAATTTAACCTATAATAATAACAATATAATAATGAAGAACACCGGATGAAATATTATTATAATTTATTACTTAAATGTGATTGTTTTGTACATTAACAAGAATTTTTATAAAAATACACAAAAATGTTGTCTTGTTGGAAATCATCGGCAACTGCTATTTTTAATAACTCAAAATCGTTACTAAATGGAACTCCTAACCTATTCACTCAACAATCACGGGTAAATAAATTGTTTGTTTACTAAATTTTATAAAATGATTATTATGCTTTTTTAATTGATCAAATTTAATGAATTATCAATTCTTCTTACGATTTACAGACAACAGTGATTTTAAAAAGAAAATATCCTATTCGATTATATAAAAAAGATGGCAAGCCTCACAAATTGAAGCACAGAGATTTTATTTATGATGTAGTTGAATATACTGAACACAAACCTCAAGCACCCTTAGACATTATATTGACTCAATATGTAGAAGGAGTTGGAGAGGTAGGAGATAAACTTAGCATGAAACCAAGGAAAGCATACGAAGAATTTTTATTACCAGGATTAGCAGTTTATGCCTCCCCAGAAAACATTGAAAAATATTTAAATACTACTACTATAGTTGAAAAAACATCCAGTTCTAAATATGCACCTTTGATGCAAAAAATGCTAAGCGAATGTTGTTTACAACTTCATATGTCTATTGAAACACCTTGGATACTTGAAAAATGGCACATAAGAGCAAATTTTAGAAAAATGCAAATAGCTGTCCCAGATTATGCTATTACAATGCCAGATAATGAGATAAAAGGACCTAATTTAGAAAATGAAGGTAAAGAGTTTTATATCACAGTTACCATTAATAAAACTGAATCAGCAAAAGTTCGTTGTCAAATACGCCATTCTTCAGCTGATGTTGCAAAACAACTTGTATTTGAAGATCCTCAATATTGGATGAAACCTGGTAAAGCATTGTTTCCTGAAGATCAAGAAATATTGGATTCGTTGCCACTACCAAAGTGGTCTCAGCCAAAGAAGTCAAAAAATAATTAATTTTATATTTGTTAAATAATTTTTAAGATTAATAAAATACTAAAAATGATAAATTTTTAATTTTTGTTATTTTACACAAGTATTTTGAGTTACTAGTAATACACTTTTAAATTTAAAGTAATGTCTGTGTGTATATATAGTATGTAATTAGATCCAAACTAGTACACCCTGGGCCAATCAATATTTCAATTCAGTTCTAACTTCAGCTTTCATGCACATCAGTATGATTGCAACTTACCAGTAGTATGCAATAGTAAGATTTTAAATTTTTGTTTGTTTTTTCTTGTATTTACATACAACTGTATTTTTAAAATTGTTTAGTAACATTTTGTTACTGCCAAAATTAAAAAATGGAAAAGAAATATTTCATATGGGATGAAAGTTATGAAGGACTAGTTTTATCAGGGTATGCCAAAAATATTTTATTAGTTTGAAAAAAAAAATTACCTATAAAATTTTTTAAATAATTCCAGGCCTTCAAAAGATGGAAATGATACAAAGAAAATTAGGCGAAAAGTGCCAAAAATTTCGAAAAGTAAAATGTATTTTCCTCACAAAAGTTTAATATTCAAATTTAAAGATTCCTTGACTTTTGCTGAACAGGTTGGTTATGATTTTACCTGCAATTTCGCGTCAATCTTGCGACGTTAAATTCGCGTCACTATCAATTTGTTAGAGCTTGGAATAATCGATTTTAATTAAATACAATAATTGATATTAAAAAGCTAAAAAAAAAGTATTAAAAATCAGTTTAAATAAATTTTAAAATATAAAATAATTAATTAATTTCAAGTAATTATTTTAGTTTGATATTATAGTTAAATATGTATAACGTAGCTCACTATTCATACACATTGCTCATTGATTTTTTCTCGTGACCTTAGTAATCGCGTAGTACAATCAATCAGTATTTATTCTATAAAACAGACACCTATTACTAGACTTATTCTAAAAATAACTTTTTTTATTTAATTATTTAAACTAATTTTTTTTTTCTTCATAAAATAGAAAATTCTTGAAACTCATTATCTTCGTTGTTCATCAAAACATCTTTAATCAATAAATTTCCAATACATACCTATATATAAAAATCCAATAAAGCTCACCACCTTAATTCTTGAGCTTTATAGAGCAAATCTTAATTAAAGCTTTCATACAATAAAAAAGCTCCAAAGATTTAAAAAAAAATCAAAACCTATCAACTATATAATAAATCCTAAAAAATCTCCCCCAAATTTACCTCTCTTCCACCTCTCTATAGACCACATTTCAGAAATGTTACGAGCGCAAAGGTCCATCTGGTCGTACAGAAATCGACGTAATCCTGCTGCAAGACATAAAAAATCTGACCTTATACCAATTGGAATCGCCAAAAGCAAGCCGAGAGCTTGTGCGTTTCATGCACAGTCCTTTAGTCGATCGTTTCCTGCGTGCACTTTTGCTCTACATGCAGCTTTATCTGGACACTTGGAGCCAGCTGGGTGAAAAGCGAGCCGCAGCAGCACGTCGCGCACCAAATCCACTTGCTGGTGGTGCTCGCTTACATCGAGCAGAGGAATTGAGAGGTCTTCGATGTCTTTTAGGCCGAGAGTACGCTTGTTTAATCATTAAAATGAGCGGACGTGGTATTGGTCCGACACCTGGTGAACGGGATCTCAGATTGTTCGAGGGTTTGTTACAGATTAGTCATCGAATTGCTTGGATCGGTCTTGGACGCAGGCATCGGGATTTAATCGGTATTACATTTTTTATACCTGTAATAATTTAACTATTTAAGTATATAGTAACACGCGAGCTATAGGTACCATGAAAGCTCTATATATCTCTCGTGTCTCGCGTGGCTATTATACATGCTCTATAGGTATACTTATAAGTATTAATCTATGCTATACTGTACACACGGCTTTCACTCTTGCGGCCTAACACCAGAGTCATGGGAGCATATACACCTCGTTTGGCTTGACTTGACTTGCATAGACTTTAGAAAGTTGTTTGACTCATTCTTTTTTTTCCTTTTTTCTTTTTTTGCTGTAGCATATGTTTGTTCTGTTTTTTCGCAATTTTTTACTAAAAAAATTTTCCGTTTAATTATTTTTTACTTTTTATTTTAGTAGATGTGCACGATTTTACTAATTATTATAATTTTTTTTTTAAATTGAATGCCATTAAACGTGGCTTGGTACTTCTGTATTTTTAGTTTAAGATTTTGAAAAAGTCAAAGTGCTTTACTTTTTGGAGCAATGCCACTTAAATGTAATTATACAAGTGTCTATATAGCATTTAAAACTTTATATGGTTTCCTTGAGTTTATATCATTAAATAAAACTGAATAAACCAGTCAGCAGTCAAATTTAAATAAAAAAACTTTTTGTATATTAACTGTCATTTTTCTCATCAATCGTTTCCTTTAATTAATTTCTAATAAAATAATAATTATAACTTATTTATTAATTATAGAAGTCGAGCTACATCGATTGTTTAAAACTGAACCGTTCAACACAGCCAAAAGAAGATGTTTGAAAATTGGTCTCGAATGTGAAGTACCAAACGATGAAAAATGGATCTTATACGGCTCAAAATTACCACCATTTAGTAAAATTCTTAGTAATTCACCCCTACCTTATGAAATTCTTAATACCGATTGTGATTATCGAATACTAGCCGTAGGTAATTATCAGCTCAAATTTTTTAATCCTCTATTAAAATTTATTATTATTAGTCTTGTTGATTATTAAAATATAAAAATAACGAAATATAATATATTCCAAAGGATTGGCAGACATGAAATCAAACGATCCTCGTATAGCATATCTCGAAAATGCATTACTCGCCAAAGAAAAAGATTTGCCAAATTTAGGTATTAAACTTGGTATCTTAGGTCTACCCCGTAACGATTTTGATTCAATGTTAATACCACAAATCAGTGAAGAGGATCATATTCAAATCGATGATGATGATGATCCTGGTGAAAAAGACGAGGTACTATACTTATATATACTTATTTTACACATCCAAATAACTGTATCCGCGAATTTATAGAACAGAGACGCGTCATCATTGACCAATTTCGCAACTCGATATATATCTATATATATCTGAACTCGCGGATTTCTCAAAATTATGACGAATATTTATTTTTAACAAGTCTCCTGCTTCGTATTATATTAAATAGAGCGTTAAAAAAGTTTAAAAGTAAATTTTATGTGTGTATAATATGCGGGTTTTAATTATAGATAATACAAAAACGGTATTTGCTTGATTTATATTAATGTGTGTACTATACAACTTACAAAAAAAAAAAATCGCTTATTTATATGAAAAGCAATATGGAAATAATATTCGATTACTTATAGGGTAATATAGATAATTTAATCAAGCGTTAAAATGCACGGGAATTGCTCTCCTGATTTTTGTTTTTACAAATTTTTAATAACAATTACAAAAGGTATCGATCGGATATATTATTGTTCACAAATATACACACACACACGTACATTTACGCTAATACCATTTTTTTTCCTTTTTTTTTGTTAAGTGTATAATATATGTATTAAGTTCTTGTTTTTCTGATTGCGCCACAGGCGGCTGATGATTACAAGTCGTTGATGCCTGCCTATGGTACGGACTATGAATTGTCACGACCTTATCCTGGACGACGTCTAATTCGGTTTAGCGCAACAGAGGAATCGCTCCGCAATCGTAGCCGCAGGATGTGGCTGATTGCGAGAGCCAGCGACAATTTATGTTGATATATATATAAACTGATATGTGTGTGATGGTTTTTTACGAGATGGATTAGAAAGGAATGAATTAAAATTCAGATGATTTGCTTTTTTCTTGTGAACTTTGGAAGAATTGCATTTCTTTTTTTTTTAGTCTGATTTAGAGATGTGCGCGTGCACTATGTACTTGGGAAAAATGTGCGACTAATTGATGGTAAGGGTTTGTAAATTTTTGCCACTTGAGGATAGTGAAGGATCAGGATTTGCAATTAAATAATTAATTTATATATACTATGTACAATTTCAGCGTTCCTGCTTTGCATCTCTATACGATTCTGTTTTTTAAATAACAGTTCAATTTAATTAAAAAAATTTGATTCAAGGGGTGACTCAGTCAATAGAATTCTGGTTTTTTTATTTCCACGAGTCGTGGTTTCAATTTTTAGTGACTGGTCAACTGGCTTAATGTGCAGAATACTCTAGATAGAGAAACTTAAATAAATTATAGATATAAAAATAAAATACTGATGTTATGAATGAAACTAGTTTTATACATATATGTAAAAATAGCAAGCAATAATTTTAATGTGTTGTTATTCTTGCAATAGAAAAATAATTAAAGTTATTTAAATTAAATTGTTTTTCCAATTATTGCGTGTTTAAAAATGAAAAAAAAAGGGGGAGGTACTACAAAAAAATAAGCACTAGAGAAGCGATGTAAAAAATATGCTTATTATGTAATTGGTACAGCCTAATGAGAAGAGTTTGATAAATATGTTACAAGGGCAATACAATATTACAAGGTATACACGGTCTCTCTGGAGCGGTGAAAAAAAAAAAATACATTCGTTGCTTTTTTTATCCCACCGCGACAGCGCCTATTGTTTACATACATTAGAAATCGTTTAACTATTTTGTTAATTTGTGTTCCTCTGCGAAATTACAATGGTAATTCTAGCGATATACAAGATGATTTTTTTTTCTTTTTCACCATAATTAAATAAACCCCAATGTGGGGAACTTTTGTTTGTCGTTACTTTTCTCAATCGATTAAGATTTTCTTTCACAACGTTCAACTAACTTTAATTTGTTAATCTTTGTAAGAATTTTGATACTTTAGCCAATTTCAAAAATTTTTTTTTAAAAATTGTCATTTTACAGTTGCTTGGTCAGTCTCAAAATCTTTGCTCTTTATTTTTTTTATTTGCACAGACCTTGTTATAATTTGGAGACAGATCGCATTTGATGGTAATTATTTTGACAAAAATAAATAAATAGTACTAGACTGCAAGACAATATTAAATAATTAAACTGACCATATTACATAACAAAATATTTCAATAATAGAAATCTTGTATTTAATGATGTCATTGTTGTTATTTTTTAACCCAATCATATGGATATATTAAATGTTTATAAATAATTAAAGGATTTTTAATAAATTATTGAAAATGATATTAGAAAAATAAAATATTCATCAAATGTACATTTTTTATTGTTAAAATTGATCTAATCATTATCACTTCCAAGTTTTCATAATTTAATTATCAATCTTTAAATTTCTTACAATTTCTTTTTTTAAATTGATTATAAAATGAAAAGTTATGAAGAAATCGGTTTATCAATGAGATCTAGTAATGTTTTTTTTGAATTGCAGTTTTTATTACAATTAATCAAAAAATCGAAAATATTTTGTTACGGGTTTGGTTTTTGCATATTTCCGCTATGAAAGTTTACTGGACATAGTGCGACCTAGTAGATCTACTCACTGTACATTCGTACAAGTGCCTGTGTAAACATAAATTGAAAAACAAAAGGATCAGCGTATTATAACGATTATGCTATATTATACACGCGATTATACACACAATGTTACACAAGTTTATAAATAATTGATTCCGTATGATTTGAACTTACTAATCTCTTCAAACGGAAGTAGTATAAACAAAATAGTTTTGCTTTGAACAAGAATGTACACGTAAAAACTATAATATGTACTTTACTAACGCGAACGATTAAAACGTTTTTTGGATCCTTTTGTTTTGTAAAGTGCTAATTCATTTTATCCATCAATAATTCATTTTTTACTTATTTAAAATTGTGACACGCACATTTTTTTCACATTTTTGTCATTTTTTTTTTTTTTTTTCAACTGAATTTTCATTATCTTGTTCAGTATAAGCGCATAAGTTTATGCAAAATAACACTCGCACAAAGATTTGTACATGCTTGGCAATCAGTTATTGACTTGCACTGTACCTACCATATTACTTATACCCCTAAACACTCACGACGCTCAAAAAATCATTCGCACATTAATTACGATAAAAAATTTATTCTTACATACGCAGTTTTTTATTTGTGTAACGTCTAGACAAAAAATATGAGAGAACGAACTTTTGTCGTTCCACATCGTACTACGTGTTATATTCAACAAGATTCCAAACTACTGCCGTTTGATCTACAGGAATTCGCGGGATGAAAATGCTCAACCTTTTGTCTCGCGACCTAAACTCTATATATATATACCTACATTTTACTCTTGTTGAGCTTTAAGTAGCCCTGAGATGCAATTGTCATCCGGACAATTTATCGCAACACGAGCACTTCTTTTACGGCTTACTGCAATTTTCTCATTTATACAAATTAAAGACGATTCTCAACGCAGTGATCGGTACATTTGCAGTCCCTGTACCGTTCAACCGCGAGAACAAAAGAAGAAAAAAATACAATATTTAAAAAACCACTTTGGCTATGTGATGTTGATCAGCAGAGCATCGGTCTACGAAGATGTTGACGCAATTGCTGCATACGACTTCCTGTCCTCGTATCTCGTAAAATCGAGTGGAAGCATATTTACACAGCACTTGCGCGTTCCCTGGCTGTAAGTTTACAAAAATTGAAAGGAACATCGTGCTCTTATTAGCGAGGCGATGGGGGCTACGAAGCAATATCCGACATAAGTTGGGCGAGCAGGGCTGGTTCTAATAATCCATGTGTCTGGCCCATGCGCTCAAGATTTCTCACGTCCTTATCAAACGCTTCAACTGCGCGCTCCAATTCCTCCTGCTCCTCGCGCGAAGGCTCATAATCGCCATTTCTGCCTTCTATAAATGTTCAAAATAAATAATATGTTGTTTTTGGATATTTTTATATATCTAGAAACTGTTGTTCCGAGTTTTAATTTACTTTCAAGAATTTTATGTTATTAAGTTTGATAAAAAAAAAAAAATAGTTGCTTGAATATATTTAGCTAATCAAGAAAAAATGTAAAGATTTTTAATTCTTAGATATTTTATAATCAGTTTCATTAAACTCAAAACAACAGTTACATTTAAAAAAAAGCATGATAATAATCTATTACCTATAAACAAGTCATTAAAAGCATCTGCAGGCAAATTATTTAAAACATTCTCAAAATCGTGCTCGGTAGCATGATCCAGCGAAGCGAATACTTCCGAATCATCGAGTTCGACCTTGAGTCCAGCTCCTAGCCCAAGCGAGCTAATGTCCAAGCTTAGATTGTTCAGATTTGGCAATGTCTGCGATGGACACTGAGGTATCGCGTTCAGATTATTCAGTGTCTTCGAGTTCATCTCGTTACTGGCAATCATAGCGTTGGCAAAATGATTTTCATCCGGCAGAAGATTCGTTGGTACGACAGTCGGCAAGGTGATAGGGGCGATGATCTCCTCGGGCATCGGCGGTAGTGGCAGCTGCGGTGGCAGCGGCGGCTGTACAATCGGTTTGATCTCCAGCTTGGTAATCGATGGCGGCCTTTTCCTTTTCTTCGGCCGAGATCTGGATTTGCTAGACTTGGAGTTTGTGGTGGTGTTGGTGGTGGTGGTGATGGTTACTGGAACCGTTCCAGTCATTGCTCCGATAGCCGGCTGTGTCACAACAACGCTCGGTGATGCCGGCTTCTTGCTGCGCGTTTTCTTCGGCTTGGATTCCTGGGCACGCCGATGGTAGTTGTCGCGTTTGCGCGCGTGCTCCGGACAGAGAGGTAGCTCGTGAGCTACGTCGAAGACCGGCACGCAACATTGAGTGTTGTCGCTGAACTTGGCCGTGCAATGCTCAAAGAGGAGCTGCTCGGTGTTCAGCATGATGTGGCGTGCGCAGTGTCGAGTACAGGGCAGCGAGGTTTGCTGGCAGCCTTCAGCACAGCAGGCTCCTCCGATGACGAGAGGACCATCCGTGATCTTGGCGCTGGGGCCTGCGCCACTAAGGACGCGAGCCGTGGCCGTTGGATCCCGCACTGCTGCCTCGAGTAGCCGACGTGTTTTGCGCTTCAGCGTCTGTTGTTGATCTTCGTCCACAAACTGTAGCTGGTGCAACTGACGTTGGAGCTGTGAATGCAATAGTGCCAGCCGATCAGAGCGCGTTGACACGAGCTCTGGTTCTCCACTGTACCAGTGATGCTGGTATGTCGGCAGCTCATCTGCACTGCTGGATTCACTGTCAGATATCTCATCGCCCGCTCTTGGGTAGTACTGTAAAGTGTGGTCCCGATTTCGACGCTTTACTTTGTGTCGTTGCAAAATTCTGAGATACCTCTCTTTCTGCTGAAGCGCATAGGAATTTGATGTATGAAGGCTCTTCGCTGCATTGTTCACTAATCCAGGTTCTGTTTTAAATTCAGTGAGCAACGCAGGTTCTATCTTGATTTTAGTTTTCAAAACTTTGCCCTTTGATTTACTTCTATTGGTGCTAGGTGTTTTTGAATTTTTAGGAGCTATTAACTTAATATTTTTGCCGCCTGTTGATACAACAAGCGGCTGTTCTGTGTCGTTAAATACATAAGGATCTACACCTTTATGCGTGTCTGAATTTAACAAAACTTTAAAGCGATCATAAACTTTTAATTTATTGTCCATGCTTGGCTGCTTCGAATTTAAGATCTTCATTGAGAATGATTTTTATTGTACCTTGCACTAGCTGCATAATCAAAACTATACAAAATTCTTTATTTTTTCTTACGTCAGACTTTGTTGAAGGCAGTTACGACTCCTAAACCCCATGATATATCTAAGCTCTCTCAATATTGAATTACCTCATTATACCAATTAAACAACTAAAAATCTATTATTCATCCTTGCACACGTGTGACGTTGGATGTTACATCTCTGCAATACAAAGTATAAACACTGTATTTAAAAATTTTTTTTTACGTAAATCTTAATTAAGAATTTATATATTGTATCAAACATTTACCAAACCAATCGCTTACATATACACTCACATAAGCACTTAGTGAAAAGATTTTCATATTTACATCCCTAACTTGTTTATGTTTGTTACAAAATAATAAAAATTCACCGTTCTTGCTTTTACATAAACATTACAAATGTGCAAACTAAGTTTTAGTCAGCAATAACAAGTTTAACAAGCCATCTACTTTAATCCAGTATGATTTTCAAACAGTATCTCCTCACCAAAACAATCCAGTGATAATGAGTATTCAGAAGCATCACTGTTTAACTTCCTGGTGCACGAATCACCGATAATCACATTGAGCAACACTATGAAATAGCAACATCATTCCCCAGGTATGTATTACCGTGCTGCAAAGTCAAGTAAGAGTTGACAATGCAAAAAAAACAATACGTCCAGAGGAAGCTTCCTGGTTTTGAGTCTCTTTATTTTGGGGTTAGGTCGTCCTTGCTCCTTGGTGCGTCGGGCAAGTTAGCTGCGTACACGCGTTCTTCACCCGAATTCCGGGTATCAGCTCCTCCAGGACACGACTCCGCGATACCGGCCTTGCACAGGCTGCAGGTTCGCGCACCCGAGACTATACCCGAACACTGTGGGGGAGGGGTACGAGAGAAGGGGGGGAGATATACTCGCGCGCGTAGGGTTAGAAAATTCGCCACTCTCAATACCTATATATATCGTCGTATATATGTATACTAACTTACTAAGTCTTTTCTCTTTCTCTCTCCGCCTGACCATATATATATAATAACTATATAGCGGTCCTTTTGGCTCGGGTGAGTGAGAGAGAGAAAGGTTTTACTTCCGCGCGCGCGCGTACAATATTGGGATTTGGGTAGGGGCGAGAGTGGAGACGGGGGAGAGACACCGTCTGGATGAGTGTGGGTGTATGTAAATATATAAGTATATATGTATATAAACGCGTGTGTGTATTTTACATATATACGACGTATATATGTGTGTGTATATGTATAAATGTATATATATAAAACAGCCTTGTCAAGTCAGACCGCGGCGCACTACTCGCTCTCTTTCTCTTCTTCCCGCACCACCTCCTGGTGCGCCCAAAAACTTCTTCGCAGTATTGTTGTTGTGGTGAATCGTATTTATCTCACTCTGCTCCACCGCGACTCCGCGAGGTTAACGCGTGTGCGTGATAATACACATTGACGTGACTAATGTTTGTATTTGTATATATACATATATACGTAACGAAAAAAGAGAGAGAATGAAGAGAAGAGATATATAGAATAGCGGGGGCCGAACTCTCTCACTATACTTGCGAGATCAAAACCAACACTGTTCTCTTTCTCTGTATTTATACTTGTATATCGTGTGTACTAGTTTTCGCGAATATTGTAGCCTCGCGAAATTTAAGTACACACACCCGCTAGTGTATTGTATGCGCGCAAATACAATATTCAATACTATATTGCAAACAAAAGCGTATGTTACGTATTAGATATTATAATAATGGGCTACTGCTGATAATAGCAATTTTTTTTTGGAGTGATATTTCGGTTTTTTTTTTTTTTTCAAGCGCTGATTAGAAAACATATACCGAGCAAAAAATATATTAATGCTATAATTTATAACGATTTGAAATATGATTTAATAATAAACTAGATAGCTATGAGCTTTTGCATTAATTAAGAAATCGCATTGCGCGCAATTATTAACTCTCAAGTTTTAATTTTCAAATATAGAACAAAACGGCGCTTCGGTAAGATTTGCAAAATAGGAAGTAAACAGCCAATCAGAGATTTTAAGTGCGTGACGTCGCGTATCGCTATTTTTTTTATAATATCACGTGTTTAATTGCAAACAGTATAATAATATATTTTGATTTTCATTGTCTATATATTTTTACATGTCGTATTATACGTTAATTTACAAACTGCAAATGTCTGTGATACTTGATTTTTAAATTAATATATGGTTTTAGCGCATATAAACGACTGTAAGATCGAATCAAAAATTAAATAAATTTAATCAGATATATGAATATGTTTAATAAAAAATAGTATTCAGTTGAGCTTTATGATTTATAAAATATTGATATAATTCACATTTCAATAATATACAAATAAAAATACATAAAACTTGTTTGAGATGAGTTTAATAAAAAATTAAACATTAATTTAATATAAGCACATCTAAAATCTGCAAAATATTTATAAGTCTTATAAGAAAAGCTGAAATAATGAGATTTGAAAAAAAAAAACAAAAAAAATAATTTGAGTTGGAATACTTGAAGCGCGCGAAAGCGGCATATGGTTTGATCGTTAGCGCCACCATACAGTATAGTTACACCCACATACGTTGTCTACTGTGTGTGTTATATTGTGTGTATCTTTGCTGCAGTGGCACTTTCTAGACATTAAACGTTATAATTTATTTATATCAAGATTTTGTAAATTTGATTTTTAAAAAGTAAATATTTGAATCATAATAGATATTATTTTTAAATTACTTTGAAATGATATATTAATATTTAATATTTATTTTTGTTCGTTTGTTTAACAGATCTAACCTACAAATATCAAGCATATATTGTTATAATATTCTGAAAATTATAACTTTTTCATCTATTTCAAGGTAAAATAATAAATCATATGATTTGTTCTTGTTTATAAGATAAATAAAATTATCATAATATATTATTAACATGATTTATTTATTTTAATTTTTTTTTTCAGATGATCACAGATGTGCAATTAGTTATTTTTTCAAACATTTTGGGTGTTACATTATTCTTTTTAGTTTTTCTTTATCATTATATAAATGCTAATTATTCAAAATAAGAATAAAGATGTACTTTTATTATAATTTTATATAAATAAATAATGTAAATTAATAATATTATGTACTTACTTAATTATCCTCAGTTCACTTAGCAAAGTTACTTTGATTATTTTATTATTTAAAAACTACTGTAATGCATTATTATAAAAATCTTGAATGCATAATATTTATACTTTATAACATGTTGAAAAATAATTGCACTAGTGTAAAAAATATTTAAATTTATTTCCAAAACTTTAAAAAACTATTATAAAGATAAAAAAAATTAATTAATTTTGTCTACTTATATTTGTTAAAAAAACTTTTTGTCATAATTATATTTACAAAAATTATTTTTTTAATTTTAATTGTTTTAATACCTTATGAAAAGAGAATCTAAGTTCAAATTTATATTTAGAGTAATGCAATAAAAAAATTAATTGAACATATAATTAAATAATTGTTTGATTTTTTTAAAACTTTAATATTTATCAAGTTTACATCCAACTTATTAAAATATAGTTTTCAATAAATAAACAAATAGAATAAAATTACTTTGAAATTGATTATTGTTATACACAAGCAATGAATAATATATGATGTTACAAGGAAAGAAAGGTAAAGGAAACGAATGTAAATTTAAAAGCAGAAGAAAAGAAGATAAAAGTGATCGAATAAAAAATTGAGAGGGAGAAAGAGTTTACATGCATATAAGAAATAAGAATCGTATAAAGAGAATATACGCAAGTACAAGAGAAAGAGGTTTGTTTGCCGATACATATGTAAAAACACTTGTCTCTCTTTCTCTCTACCAATGAGGTGAAGATGCGCGCAAAAGTCAAGCTTAAAAAACTCATGTATGTAGAGGTATATTGTATATTTTTGATTCAAAGCGGATCAAGAGCAGAGCGCAGCAGCGCGTATATTATAAGCCACTGGTTGTTACAGTCTTACCTCGATCGTTTATAATATAGTCGCGCGCGCACGCATTTATATATACGTGTCATTAAACAAACAATCCTACTTGTAGCTGTTATTGTTTTATATATAATTTAATATATAGCGTTTAAACAATTGTGGTAAAAAAAAAAGAAAATAAGTGATCGATTATCTAAAAGAAAAACTAAATAAAAAATAGTCAGAATCGATGAATCTTCAAAATAACTTGTTCTTATCATCGCTAAAAGTCACGAGATGAGGAGAAGTGTTTTATCGTTCTTGGTATTAATCCTTTGCTTTTCACTCGTTCAAAATTCATCCTTAAATTCTGTTTTATCTATTGCCCTGTGCACGGCTCGTTGTCCTAATGTAAGTCATTTATCTTTTAATTTATGTATAGTTTTAAATTTTTTATAACTTGATATCAAAAGCTACACTCTATCAAATGAACATTTTTAAACATTTTAAAATTTAAAATAAAATTTTATAAACCATTACAAAAAATTACCAAGCTGAAAAAAACTATTTTTTTTTTAAATTTCTTTTATCATTATCCGGTTTCGTGTTACTACTGATCATTATCATGTTACTTTTTTGGAGCTCGTTTACACTGTGGCGTAATGATTGAACAAGTGTTACCTTGTGAATTAATTTATTAACGATATTATAACAATAACAGGGTTCTCTTCTTTTTTTTTTTTTTTAATTTTTTTGTAAAATAACAGTTGCGACTGTTGGGTAAAAACGTGCAGTATATCGGATATATCATTTTACCTAATTATATTATTACATGTTAATTATAATTGTATTTTAACTTAATCCTGCAATTTTTGAGTAAATATAAAAATTGATACAATTGAAATTGATGCTTTTGAATGACGATACAAATAGAAATGCTACCAAGATGTAATCATTTGGAAAATAGTCTTAATTATTTTATAAAAATAATTTAAATATTTTCATTTTAAAATAAAAATATATTTTTATTAATGATCATAATTAATAAATGCTTACAAGTTTTTAAAATTGAGGAGTTTTAAATATGAAATACAAAAGGAAGAGTAATTTGTTTGATAGCGCTTGATGCTTATTCTTTACTGTTGTTTGAAAGATGTAACCTTTGGTTTAAAATTATGTATCTTAAATCTCAAATTTAAATTTTAAGTACTTTACTACGTAGTAGTCGCTTCAAAATTGTATTTTTTTTTATACAACAAAATAGTTTCGAAGTATCAATATACATATAGCGGATAAAAAATTTATATATAATTTTAAAGGTAATTTAAGATTTTAAATATAAATTATGTATGTGCAGGAACAATGTAGACAAACATGCAATACAACTACTTCCAAATCAATCGGCAAGTAATAAAATACTTAAAAGATTTCACTATCCGCTCATCTTTGATTGTTTTATTTAAAAACATTTTAATAGTTTGTCATCATCTAATAAATTATATTATTTTATAGAAATTCCATTCTTACAAACAAAATCTAAAGCTAATATAAGTCTACAATGCAAGGACGTAAATCGCTTAGTGCTAAAACACAATTTTGGAATTTACGTGATTGAAGAAAGAAATAATTATGACAGAAATTGGAGCTCTGCAGTAATAGTAGGCAAAATTTACAAAATATTTTTTTTTTTTTTTGTAAAAAAATTTGTTATATTCAGGTATAAAAAATAATAAATTAATTTATTTTACAATACTCAACTTTTATAGAGCAAAGACAATTTTTATGAGTTTTCAAATTTAAATTCAAGTAGACGATATCAATATCGTATACGCAAAGTTTCACCAAATGGAATTGATCTGCCTAAAATATCAGAATGGTTTCAAACAACCAAAGGTAATTTTTAATTTAAACGAATAAATAAGTTTTTTTTTTTGTTTAACTCAATAAATATTAATTTTTTTTTATTATTCCACAAATAATTACCACCTTTTGTATTTTGAATATTAAAAATTCGATTTAATTTAATTTTTACAGAAAATTACGTGCCAAAAAATGTTAAGAACATATCGATTGATAAATTTGAAATCAGCAAAAACATTCATGGTAGATTGCAAACGTATTTACACATAAATCCTGCTGATGGTAATATATTTAACATAATACTTAATAAAAATGATGAATAATTTGATATATATAAAATCACCCAAAACAATGCATCATCAATAATAAATAATATTTTATTTTAAAATTTAGATCTTAACTGTCGGTATGAAATCGTTCATTGGGGAGGTGGTCACAATCTGCATCAATACCAGTTAGATGCGGTAAAGATATTTGAGAAAAAAATAAAACATTTAATGCAAGTGTGAGATTATCTATTGTTCTAATATTACTTAATAATTAGTATCGCATTATTATTTTTTAGACTCGTGAATTTCAAATAAAATTGGATAATTTGGAGTATAACAGCAACAATACCATTTACGTCATGTCAAAAAATAATGTGGGTTCATTGACGAGTACTAACACTACATTGACATTTAAAACGCCTGCTTGCTTGGATATTAATAATGATTTAAACATTTGTGGTAATTATCAGTTTTTATGATACATATTAGCTTGAATCTTTTAATTAAATGTAAAAAATTATTGTTTTTATAAATAATTTGTTTTTGTTTAATTTTATATAGCACCACCTCCAGTAAACAATTTAGAAATTAAAAGTTTTCAAACAAACAATAAAAAGTCTGTTGATTTTCATATTACTTGGGATGAGCCAGAGTTACAACCAAATAATTATACAGTTATTGTTGTACCTTTAGATTGGGAGAATAGTAGCTTGGAAATTTCAAGTTTTGGAGTAAGTTTTATAATTAAAATATTTATTATATGTAAAAATAAAAATTTAAACTTATTAAAATATACCTATGTACTTGTTATAATAATTATTTCAGAATCAAAGTGCAATAAATATTTCTGAAGTCATAAAAAGTCATCAATATAAAATCGGTGTAATTGCTGAATCGGACGGAGGATCGAGTATTCCAAATTGGAAATTATTTACTCTCATTGAACCTAACTCATGTATTATGAAATTTATTTTTATTAAAACTTTATCAAAAAAGTTTTAGAAAATCTCATATATCTCATATGAACAATTATAAATAATTTTAACGAAATTTTTAGTTGGCTCTCAAATTATTATTATTTCTGTATCAATTTTAATAAGCATTGCAATTTTTCTGACGATAATTATCATCTATTATCGTGTCAATGATCGTTTAAAAAAGAAAATTTGTAAATACAGCGTTTTTGAAGTAAGTTTTAAATATTTTTTTTTATTATTTAAATTAACATACACTGTTAATAAATTTTTAACGAATTTCAGCATGTCCCTAAAAAAGACGCTTTTGACGAGGTGATGAACCCTTTGAAAAAATCGTCATTATACGAATTTAAAGATACATGCATATATGATAAATTTGAAATATCAGCAGATCGTTTATCGATTAAAAAAATTTTGGGTAGTGGAATTAGTGGTGTTGTTAAATTAGCCACTTTACGAAATGATCAAGGAAAAACAATCAACGTTGCTGTTAAAATGCTTCGTGGTAAAATAGAAAGAAAATTTTTTTTTTTAATATACAGAATAATGATAGTTATTTGTTTGTTAATTTACTATTTTTTATTTGTAGAAGATGCTAATGAAAGTGATATGAAAAATTTTCAACATGAAATTCAACTAATGAAATCAACTGGAAATCATAAAAATATCGTTTCCATTATCGGATGCTGTACTTTGAATAAACATTATTCATTACTCGTCGTTGAATTTTGTAGTAAAGGAGACTTATTGTCATACCTAAGAAAAGTATCGCTTTCTGAATTTATGAATATTTTTTAATAAAATTAAATTTTTTTTTTTAATTTTTATTTCATTTGCAGATTTTAGAAGAAACAGTTGCAGAAATTTTTAAACGTGTCGAAAAATCGTCTGGTTTTCATTCAAACAATCGTAATTTCTTTATATTAATTAAAATTTAAAATAATCCGATTTAAAATTTAATTTTTCTTTTTCTTTATCAAGTGTCAAGAAACAACAATATTACATGCGTAGTAAACAACTATTTATACGATATTCAGCAAGGTAAGATTTATTTTATGTCCATTTAAAATTATTATAATAAAATAATTAACTGAAAATCAAAAAAAAAAAATTTTTCAGAGGCTTTTAATGAAAACAAACTGAGCCAAGAAGAACTATTGAATATTGCTCGTCAAGTAGCCAGTGGAATGGTACGTAAAATCATTATAAATCACAAAAAAATATTCAACTATTTTTTTTTTTAATAAAAAATTATTTTTTTATAGGAATTCTTATCTTCTAATCGTATAGTACACCGTGATTTAGCAGCTCGAAATGTACTCGTTTGCGCAGACAATACAGTAAAAATTTCCGATTTTGGCTTAAGTCGAGATATTTATCAAGAGAACGTTTATAAAAAACAAAGTAACGACAAATTGCCTCTAAAATGGATGGCAATTGAAGCTTTAACTCATCAGATTTACACAACTTATAGCGATGTGTGAGTATATTTTTTTTTATAATAAATAATTAATCTCGCATGCAATTAATTTTTTTAAAAATATAATGAAAATATAATTATACCTTAATTTGCAGATGGTCTTTCGGTATACTGCTTTACGAAATTGTTACTTTAGGAGGTAATCCTTATCCAGAATGGAATAGTAATGAGGTTTTACATTTACTCAAATCGGGATATCGAATGGGAAGACCCTCAAATTGTGGACTGCAACTGTAAGTATACATAATTTTAAATTAATACCTGCCAATTTAATACATTAATTTCACTTCTTTTTTGCAGCTATCAAATCATGCGTTCTTGTTGGCATGAAAATCCTCTGAATAGACCAACGTTCAATCAGTTAAAACAACAGCTCGATAGATTACTTTCCACCGTCACTAAAAATGAATATTTAAATTTGTCAGAATTACTAAAAGAGCCAACGAAATATCATCCATTAATAGATGGCAAATAAAATTATTAAAATGAATATTGTTTATATCTGTATACCTCCGATCATAGAACTTAAATATTGTAAAAGTTTTATTTTATTACATATGGTTCATTATTATTTTTATTTTTACAATTCATTAACTTAGTTTTATAAAATTTAATTTTATACTATCCAACAATTTTTACAGTTATGTACTTAATATACCTACATAAAAGCGTCAATTAGTATAGTTAATTAAAGCTATCTTTTTTACTAAACTTTACGAAAGAGGTAGAATTTAAAAAATAATTATAATAATAAAATTAAAACTCGATGGAAATAATATAAAAATGTTTTAAATAAAGAAAAAAGTAAATATAACTTTTTTATATTTTGATGAAACTAAATTATTTCAAGTTAATATTTTTACATTACACTAACATTACTTATAATTTGTAATTAATAAAAATAAAATTTTATTTAAAATATGATTGATAAAACAATGATTTTTTTTTATACATACATAATACATATGCTTGGAAACATGAATGTCAATAAAACTTATTTACAATTTTACATTCAGAATATCAAGTGATTTGTTGCAATTGACTTTAAAAGAAATTGTAATTGAGATTTTTTTAGAATATTTTATATTAATAAATTATATTAACTTATATTACCTAATAAATTTAATAAAATTTTATTTTTTCGATATAGTACAATAATTTTACACATATGTATACCTTTTTGGAAAGTTCAATAATTTACATATTTTAAAAAATGCAATAAAGATGTTACTTTTAATTTTTTAATTTTTTTTCCTTGTTTATGTAAATATATATGTATATTTTGTGGGTAAAATTTTAAGGATTAAAATTATGTAAAATACAGCTTTATATACAATAAAATTGAGATAAAAAAACTTTGAAAATAGTAAATTTTAATTTTTATAATTTTCATACAGATATGTAATAAAATTTTTCTATCAATGGCAAAACGCAAAAAATACATATTTTACATAGAGAATGATAATTCAAGAAGAAATAATGCGTAATCTAAATATGACTTTTATGATTAAAAATTTTAAAAGCAATGATTGAGAATTGATCAAATAAAACTCATCTTAAAAATAGCATATATTTTGTATTTGACATCATTTATCATTTAAGATTTTTTACAAATAGAATTACAAAAAAATCTATGAACTACAATTAAGTGTAGTTTTTAGTTTTGTATGATTTTCATAGCACAGAATTCGATTCTGTCATATATCTAAGTTTTATTATAAATCATGACTGATTTATAATCTTTGATTCAATTATACCTGTAGCAAATGTTAAAAAATATAATAATTTTAATATTATTAGAGTAGAGAGTTTATAATATAAATCAATAAAATAAAGAAACGTAACAATTAATAAGATTAACTAAAAGAAAAATATGCACATATGTATAAGGGGGAAATTTCTAAGAAATAACATTTTTATTCAAAAACATTCAACTACCAAACATCTTTTAAAAAGCTTAGAACTTCTGGCTTTTATAAAATACTTAAAATCGGGAAGAAAATTCAGATGCACACTTTTGCTCGTTCATTAAAAGTTATATAAATCACAGATAAAGTAGTTTCGATGCACCAAAACATTAAAGTTTTTAGATCTCAGTAATGAGAATTCTTACTGTATTTTAGAATATTGTTACTTTCTACCCATATCAGATGCTATCTTTTCTATTTACAATACTATCTTCCTTGTCAACAGGTGGTGGTCCAGTTGTAATTGGAGCACTTGGTCCTGCTGTTAAGTAACCTGCTGATACAGCTGTTCCAGCTAAAAAATTTCACAAAAAGTTTCAAAAAAACATTTGAAAAATGTATACTTTATTCGATATTCACAAACGCATACCTGTAAGATAACCGCTCATTGATGAGTTTGAAATAAATAAGTCATGTTTTTGATCTTTGTATTCAGCCCATATACTAGATTTTTCAAGAATTGCAGTAACTTTTTCACCAAGAGAGAAACTTCTTGTCATTGCTTTTAAAGCTTTAACTATTTGAGCTTTAGTGGTAGCTGGATTTTCAAGAATTTCAAGCCTACCTTCCAGAATATTTAAAAGATATGGTACCATTTCAGCTTCCAAGGCCTACTCAATAGAAACATTAAAGTATATCATAACATAAAAATTAGAAAAAATTATAGATTTTTACCTGTTTAATAAGCCGATCTTCGTTAGTAGAAAATAATCTATTTAAAGTTTCACACGCTACTGCTATCATATCTTTTCTTGATTGCATTGCATGCTTTAGCGGACTAATACATTCTGTTTGGCAAATTGAAGATATGCAAATCTTCAAAAAAAAAAAACAAATTTATCAATACATAATGTTAAAAGTTAAAATTAAACAAAGTAAAAAAACATACTTCACTAGTGGCAAGTTGATGAAGTATAAGAATCGCGGATTTGTAGACTGATGGTTGACTATTTTGCACAGCCATTTGTCGACACAATCTTGGAATGTGACCCAAAGAGGGTACTTGATCTGTTAAAGCTGGCTGAGCTTGAAGTAAAGAAACTAGAGCTTGTGTAGCTAGTTCTAACATATCCAACTAGAGTAAAAAATTTACAGTATTTTAAAATCAAACATATGCACAAATACATATATAAAAATTATTATAAAAATACTAAATTTCTAATTCTTACGTCAGTCTTTTCCTTAGACATTAAAGTTAATATTGTATCCATTAATTCACTTAAAAACTCCTTTGGCTTTCTTAAAGCCCATGCTGGACTAGATATAAATAATCGAAGATAAACTCCACCAATTACCGGTTCATTGGTTATAGTATCGACATTATTTTTAGTGTCAGGTAGTTTTAACACCGCATTTGGATTACGATACTGGGCGTTGTAATAGCTATAATCAATAAAAGTAATTAATTTTCAATTTGTAAAAAAAAAATTATTAAACAATTAATGTTCAAACTAAAACTTCAACATACTCATCTTTAAGTTCTGCAATCATTCTGGAAACTTTAATTTTGGTATCATCATCCCAAATTAATTCAGGATTTTCTTGTCTTGTTTCAAACATTTGTACACATTGTTTCGGAACATCGCGAATAGCTTCACTAAATAATCGTGGCAAGAATTTCGAAAGATCAAGTTTAACTTTGGGACCAGCTAATTTATCAGAAGACATTTTAGCTAGTAATTCAGCAGCAGCTTCACGAATTTGGTAATTTGTTGAATTGCAAAATAAGTCTAAAATATAAATGACTGCACCTGTAAACAAATTGAAATTAATAAAATTTACAATACTTTATTGCTTTTGAATAATTAATATTTTGATCTTACCTTTATTTAAAGCTTCTTTAACGATTTTCGTAGTACTCATAAGCGCATAAAGAGTTTCCAAAACTAACAGCTGGGAATCTTTTAGACTGCGTAAGCATAACAACAAATTTAAAATGACTTCATTCGCTGCTATGTCATTTACGCATTCTTGATTCTTGGTAACGTTATTAATTACTAAGAGAGCTGCTTCTTGAATAGGTTTAAACTGAGTATAGCTTAATAAGTTGAAAAGCAATTTAAAGTGTCCAATACATTGTATCTCTACACCTGGATTATTTTTTATTGCATTTTTCAAGGCCTCCAAAGACATTACAATATTTTTTAAATTTTCTTCATCTTTCTTTGTTAAAACAATATTTTTATCAAATGAAGTGATTGAATCTGTAGATTTTGTTAAGTAATCTAATAAGTCTATAGTGAATCCTTTTGGATTCTGAAAAATAAAAACGAAAAACGAATTTCAATTATATAATGAAATAATAATTAATTTATACGAAATATTAGTAATTATTTACCTCAATTGGGAAGTTTGGTTGTTCATTGAAAATCTTAACAAATATTTCTCCAATAATAAGTTCTTCTTTGTGCGTGCTGTAACTAAAGTCATTAAAGTCGTGTTCAAAGTTATTGTTACCATTCAATTTTTCTCTAAGTTTTCCCTCAAGATATTCTGTTAATTCTGCTCTTGTACCATTATCCCAAATTAAATAAGGATTATAACAATTAGAATTTAAAGTTTTCAATATTTCTTCAGGCTTGTCATAAGTTAACTGCCGAGCCAAATAAGGCGTCAGCAAACTCTCTAAAGCCGCAACTGTTACCGGATTAAATGGAGTTGCAAGTTCGTCCTTCATATAGCCACCTAATCTGGCACAAGCTCTTATTGCTTGTTTTGCAAGATTATTTGCTATTTCTTGTCGATTTTCATCTTGATTCCTTTCAACTCCACCTTCTTCTAAAGTGTAGTCATAATTAAACATAAATAGTAACAAATACCACAATGCTCCGGATTGTAACAGCTGCATTTGAAGAACACTATCTGTCGCGAGTGACGATATACATTCGGTTGCAACTGAACATAACTTTGTCAAGTGCTAAAATTAAATTTTCCAATTAGAAAATGACAATATTTTTATAAATTTATTTTAAAATTTAATGCATGTTGTTTTTTGCTTACCCTAAAGTGAAGAACTCGGCACAAGTCTTTGATGAGTTGAGGAAGTTCTACTATTCTATCTCGGCAGCCTCTGAATGCGCCAGCAACGGCGAAGCATCTTGTTATATGCGTACAAACTTGAACTGCTACGTCGCTAGACTTGCTAGATTTACTCAAGACAGAAACACATCTTGAGTAAGCATCTAGTAAAATATCTAAGCCACCTTCTCTTCTTAATTCTTCTGCATTTAGTGCTGAACAGTGAACCGTGTGGTAAGCCAATTCACTGGCAGCTGCAAGAAGTGGCGCTTCTTTTGAAAATAAACGTTCATCATCGGTTTCCAATTTTATTGTTTTAATTAATTGAGGATAGCCTGCATATTTGTAAGGTGAAAGTTCTTCTCTGTATCTGTGGAACAATATACTTTGAGTTTTTAATACCAGAACAATATTATCTGGATTTGGTCCATCAGCAGACCAACAAGTTCTACTACACAAAAACTCGTATGCTTGATTAACAGCTTCAAATTTATCCTGGAAAAAGAATTAAAAGATTTAACAAAATTAATCATATATAAATTAAACACCATCAAATTTTTATATGAATTTCTTATATTTTCCACTTACTCTGCCTTGTGGATTTTTGTCAGGGTGATAAATTTGAGCCAATTTGTAGTATGATTTTCTTACGACAGCTTCGTCGTGATGCTGACCACTTTGTAAACCCAAGACTTTGTAAGCTTCATCTACAGTCATGATAGGAGGTTTCTTTTCAACCTCTTTTTTCCACGCATCCAAAACGTCTTTCAATAATTTTACCTTTGTTAAACAGTAAACAAATAATTAAAATAAAATTTATACTTTATGTTAACAGCCAAAAATCGACTTACAGGTTCAGGTATTGGCCAGTCAGGGAATTTGACAGTATCACAAAGATGCCGTAAGTAAAATATTTGACAAAATAATTCTTTTTCCAATTGTGGATATCTTACAGCTGGAATTGGTATATATTGATATCTAGCCATTGTATAACTTCTTAATTTCGGTGAAAAATCAGCTATATGAGCTGCAATTTTTTCAATAAGCATTCGCCGCATTTCGGCATTCCATATTGCTTCAGGTGTATCAAAATCTCCAAGGAAAATTTGAGCGAATTTCTCAGCCCCATGATTTTCTAAATAACTAATCATGGCATCTGGCAAAAGTTGTCCTAGAATACTTCTTTGCATAATATCAGAAGACGTGTTCTAAAACAAGTATGTAAAAAAGTAATATAATTAAATAAAGTAGTAATGAGCGAATAACTAACGTGATTAGAAAACAACTTACGTCATCGCCTCTGAAAGCTTGTTTTGCATGAGTCAATTGAAGAAATCTCGCAATTGGCAGTACATTTGAGCCTGTATACATGAGAATAAAGAAAAATACACCAGCCAAATAAATTTTTGAAATTTCTGGATTATCTCTCATAGTTTCACAGAGTAACGTGGCGACTCGTTCAACAAGAACTGGATCAAAAGTGAGCAATAATTGAACGATGTGCGGCAAACATTGTAGATCGGAAAGTAATCGTTTCACTCGTGGAAGAGGTCTTATTATTGCATTGTCGGAATCTCTGCTGGGAAAATATTCACACATCTTAATTAAAATATTAAGGATTAGAGTTGCCAACTCGCTCTCGTTCATTACAGCACTCCCCTTTGCCACGAGTGTCCACTTCAATTGAGGCACTTGAGACAGTACCCTCCAGCTATCCAAACCTTGAGCCCAAACTTTTGTTTTGTACGTTATTTGATTTGTTGCGTACAAATCGCTTAATTCTTTAATACTGATCGGACCTTTTCGCTTATCGCCTTCATTATAGTACCATTCCTTCTCTAACATGATTCCCTGATTAGGACCAGCCTCAATAACGTTCGTTTGAGTTGGTACGACAGCACGAGAAGTATGCAAATGCGCCAAAGTCAATAGGTCAACCAATATTCTTACACCGTTTTGATCCATAATATCTTTGACGTTCCTCCTGTGTAATATAAGCTTTTCTATAAACATAACGATTCGATCTCGCTCGGTTCTATCGAAACAACGTTCTAACATTCCTACAATATATTTAGTATCAGAAAAAGGTCCAATATCTTCGAAATATCTTCCATAAACAATGGTCATAGCTTGTAAACAAAGGCACTTCATATCTATTTTTGTTGTCAATAAAAAACGATGGTACAAATCATTAAAAAATTCATACCTAAAATATAAATATTGGCCATTGATTTAACAGTTAAAAATTTGTAAATAATTGAAATATTCAGCGCTTAAAAGTTGTACAATGTTACTTACGATTTTCTTATTGGACTGTCGGGAGAATCTTTTTCTAGTAGTAATCTCAGGTAGTAATCCCCTATTTTCACTTCATCTGCCAAACACTGATATTGCACTTCGAATTCGCGATGATTCCAGGCAATCAAGGTTCCTCCAGACAAATCTTTGTCAGCAGAAAAAGCTCGAATCTCATTTTCGAGGGCTGTTCGAAGTTCTTCTCGTGTCTTGTGATTCCAAATCAGATTAGGCAGAGAATGATCTTGGCTAAATTTATAATAAAACAATTTCCAATTTGCTTCTGACTTGACCCTTTCTCTACGTTTTCTAAGAACTATTGGTCTTTCTTTGATCTTTTCCCTTCTTTCAATACCAACTTTTGCTCCCCAATGTTCCAAGGCATTTTCTAGATGTTTTTCTACAACTCTCATTTGTCTTTCAATAGCTATCCATTGCGGACTTTTCCTGTTTCTTGCAGCATGATCAAGGGCTATTTTTAAATTATCCCTGTGATCAAGCCTTTCTTCTTCTCTAAACGAATCCGGTACTTTTTCATCAGAGTCTAAATAATTCAATAATCCAATGGGCTGTTAAAAGTATGAATATGAGATTAGATAAATCAAAAAATCAAACTAAAAAAAAATCTTACTATAAATCGTTTTACAAACCATAATTCTTTTCAAAAGAGCCATTGCCGTTGGATGAGCTGTTACCCAAAGTCCAACAAGATGCCGACAAAGTTGTCTATGCGTTAGTAATCTACCGTCAGTGCCAACGGTAAACAGACTATTAAGAAGATGTCTAGGTAAAGCACCTTCTGCAAGAGCCAGCTCTTGCATTTTAGCCGAAACTTCTTGAGCTCCCTCTTCGATGATGGCTCGCATAATTAAACCGGCACCCTTGACAATGGCTAATGAAGGATGCTGGAATAACTTGAAAAGAGATCTTCCTCGTGCAGCAACCATTTCCAATAAATTATCGAAATGTTTACCGTCTGTAGTTTCGCTATACGGAACACACAAAGCAAATGTCAAAAGATCTAACATTGCTGATACTACTAAAGCTCCTGTTCCATGATTCTAAAATTAATAGAAATATATCAAGTTTAATTTTATATATTTTTAAAATTAATAAGAAAATATAATTTGAAAAAATTATCAAACTTACAACATGATTTATCCACATGTCAAGTAAACTCTCTAAAAACTTATTACTACTTAATAAGCTACTTTTGTTCAATTGTTCTTGTCTCAAATCACAGTCATCATGCATCGGCTGCATAAGAGCGCAAATGCAATCAATAGCTACTTGAGTAACACCGCAATTTTGACGTTTTAACGCCTTCACGACTTTATTGCCAATAGCTTCGCGAAAGCCAGGTAAGTTTGTGAAAGCTGTAAAACCAACTTTACTGGCAACCAGTCTTCTCAAAGCATGAAATTGGGCTTCAATCTCATAATCTGTCTCTAGATCCTTGTATACTACAGTATTCAGTGCTCCAAGAATTATTTTATCTTTATTCTCTGTAAAAAGTCCCTGCAGAAGAGAATGCTAAAATTATTTTTTTATATTATTGATTTGAGATCAAAATATCTTAATAAAATTACTATAATTAAAAAAAAAAAGATTTAAAAGCACTGTAAAATTATGAAAAATTTTTTTTAGTGTAGCCTCAAAATGTATATTCTATATTAGTATTAATAATGAATACAATTTTAACGTTAATACACGGTACTTACGTCTTGAGTAACGGAATATAAAAGGCCACTATAAGGAATATTTGCATTAAATCTTTCTAAGATTTCTGCAAATGAACGTCCATTGGGTGATTGTTGGAGGAATTTAACATGCAATATTTCAACTTCTTCATCAACTGGCAAACTTAAAGGTCCTAATCTTTTACCGCGATTTATTGGGCACATTTTGATATGCACATCTCTATTGCCGGATGCTCTGACACCATCTAATAAGGATGCTAATAAAGAATCTCTATCTGTTGCCATATAACTGCGCAGTTGACCGTTGACATATTGTAAGGTAAATAATTGCGGATTTTGATTGTCCCTAACTAAAGCAAAAATATCTGACAGTGGCCTTAAAGTGCAAATATTGTAAGTTTGTGGATCCCTTTCTAATATACATGTATCTGAAAGACATAGAGTTCTACGCTGTGCTTCTGAATGCCTTGAAGAATTTTTCTGTACAGTAAATTCTGAAACACTAGTTATATGTTCATCTCCGCTAAACTTTCCAAACCTTTGAGCAAAAAAATCATCAAGTTTTATTGATTCTTTTGGTACTCTAATAATTATGCCCAAATGGTTCATTGCAGATTCAACTAATTTTTTCTTAATTTCATCAATGAATTGAGAAGCAAATAAATGCAATCTTCCAAAACCACCACAAACTACCACAAATCCATTTGTGTAATCATTTACAGTCACTAGTCCTTCAAAATCTTTGTAGCAATAGCTAGCCAGTACCATATTTGTAGCTGGATCTAATTGATCAAGGCTGTAAGGAGTAACTTCTAACACAACAGGTAATCTTGTATCAGACCAATGATGCTTGTAAGCTGGATATCTCTAAAAATCATAATTTTAAAATAATAAATGATTTAAAAGCTATTTGATTTTAATGCACAGATTTTTTGATTTTGTAAAATTAAAATTAAAATGTAGTACTTACCAAAGTTTCCTTTACTTTCTCAGAAAACTGATTTCTGTACTTGAGAGCTTCAGTGAGTAAATGTGATCTGTATTCAGAACTGAATTTCATAGTTTCAATTTTTCTTTCTTTTCTCATTGTGATACTAAATTCATGGGAACCAACTTGATTTTTATTTGTAGGCTGAATACTTATAATATCAGCGTATTCCCATTTATTTGTAACTTCTAGATTAGACGGATTGTAAGTTGTTATGCCCAAGGAACCAATGGAGAAAATACGTTTGTATCTGAAATATATAAAAAATGATTTTAAAAATAATTACAGATTAAAAGTTAAAAAGGAAAAAAAGTATAAAGTAACTGACTTTCCCTTCCATGAGTGTTTGGTAACGAGAAAGCATGCAACATCTTGGTTGTCCTTTATAGGCATCATTGTTTCACGTCTTGGTGCATTTACCAGTCTAATTATAAAGCACTTGTTCGAAAAATCGAGTTAACTAGTTTTATAAAATTTACAATAACTGCTTGTGATCCAACTCTCCTCAAGACAATTGGTAACTCGAGTAGCTAAAAAAGAAAAAAAAATATAAATATGAAAATGAGTATGTGTGCAGGAAAAGTAGGAGGAGGTGGAGGTGTAACAAGAGAACCTTGAGTAAAAAAATCAAAGAAGCAGTGGTCAGTTTTACCTGGCAACAATCGTAGTAGAAGGAAAAAAAGCAGGCAATGCCAGGAGTTGCAAGCACACTATCGACGACGAGTAGTTTTCTTGCCAAAAGCAGGGAGCGGCCATAATCATAATTTAACTGATATAGAGTATTGGGTTATAAAACGTATACTAAGTATTTCCCGGTGAAGAGCAGTATAGCAACAATAGCAGGAGCAGGAGCAGAAGTATATGTTTATGCTGCACCAACTCTGCTCCGCAGCTGCGGGCAACTTATATATATGTATTTATTGCTCGATCTTAAATTACGTACCAGCTGCAAATTGGAGTCGGAGCAACAACAACAGCAACAGGAGTAAAATATGCTTATAAGGATGTTGTTCTCTCTCTCTTTCTCTCTCTTGAAACTTTGCTTTGACTCTTTTAGATCCGTGAGGAGACGTGACAGTCCCAAGTGTTCCTGGGGGTGTATACCGCTTGTAATGCCATCTCTTCAAAACTTTCAATTCAAACGGCGAGAATAGCTAATGACATGCTATCGCGATGTATGATTGTATTTACCATTACGTGTGCATATTAGGGAGGTGCGATTCTACTCGAGTACTCGAAAATCATCCGATACTTTTTTTCCGAGTATCGGAGTATCGAGTCATTTTTGAAAATATCCGATAC
>JAPYZE010000833.1:0-79083 GCA_030522805.1 Leptomastidea abnormis
ATGACATGTAACATGACTATGGTAATGGCTGACGGCAACCAGGTGTACTGTAACAACACTAAGTTTATGGAGCCGGAAACACGTCAGATTCATATGAACGATCCAATGATGTTTAAACGTATGGGACACAACATAGTTTTTGAATGGTTCTCCCGCGATATGGTTAATGGCTACCAATACCAATACAAAAAAGTCAGCCTCATCGACATGCATAAATGCTCAGTCCATCATTTAGACTTCCCGATTGATAAAATGAATTGGCCTAACCATCAGCTCGTCGTTTATCATAACATGTTCGATGTTTACGTCACTAGCAAGGTACTATGTGGTGATATGGGACAGTGCATCATGAGATACAACAGCAACGGTAATTCTTGTTTCTGTCTAATAAAATAAAAAATTGTAAAATTGTCATCTTCTAATTCGGATCTTCTAATTTAACATTACAGGTGAACAGATCGGTCAACCCATTCATTTTGCCAGCAATTACGCCAGCGTATACTCAATGCCTGTATCATACCATCATCCAGAAAAAGGTGCATACTTCGCAGGTGTAGAATGGATGACACCAGGTGGTATTATGCACGCGACTCATGTTAGCCACACCGGTGTACAAACCGAACTATTTACTGTACCCATGAAAGATGCCAGTATAATGAAACGCATGATGGGATCAAGCGAACACCAGCTTTATGGTCTTTGTTACGTTGAAAATCCAGAAGTTTTCATGGTACACTGTGTCCAATATGACATGATGGGCCACAAAATGATGGACACCATGGTTGAAATTGAGAATAATCATGTGATCATTGGAGCTTACAACATGATGCACGGTGGTATGATGCTCATGCATCGTGGATGTGGAGGCGCTGTCGATTGTACCAATGTTAATGTTACTATGATACACATGGATGGACATGTTGATATGAATGTTGTTGTGCCTGAAGTTGAATATCACTGCGTTTCACCTTCAAAACAATTGGTTGTTGATCATGTGGAGACTGCAAATCAACATTGCTTCCACTTTAGCTGCGCTTATGTTCCTACAACTGGAATGAGCACCTTCAAACATATTATCAAATGTATAGATGTTCACACGCATTAATGCAAGACTGTTTTCCTCTGAATTTTTTTATTTTTATTATATAGCTTAATATTTTGTGGGAGCTTGGAAAAAGTCAAAAAATATTCTTGTAGAGTTTCTGATTGTTACTCTATATTTTTTGTTACAATTTATACAGTGTGATGCATGACAATAATAAATAACTATTAAATTATAAATGTCTTTTCTTATCTCAATGTATTTTGCATGATAGATTTAGATAACATTTTTAGAAAATAGATAAAGTATTTATTAATTCTGATCTCTTCCTAATAATTAAAAAACATAAGTTATATTCGATTGAAAATTATTGATTTAAGGTTTAATATTTTTATATGAAGATTTCAAAAAGTTCTTAAATCTTTTAAATGGAGTCAATCAGGGGTTATCTTTATTTATTCTCCAGAAGTTTGCTTACATTGATATAATACTGCATAGTATATAAAGCTACACAAATTTACCCAAACATTAAACGAATGTCAAACTTTAATCGAGTAACTGCTTTCGTCACTTTCCAAGTGTAATTTTTTTATGTATTTATTCTGTTATTTAAGTAAGTCAAATTATCTTCTTTCTTATCCTGCTCACTTTATCTAATCATTATTAAAATAATACGCATAAAGGTTGCAATGAATCGCGAGGTCGTAATTATTGGAATATTTATATTGTCAATCGGTATCATAATTGCCGAAAACTTACAAGTGTACAGTTTTAAGAGAGAATGGTCGAGCGAGGAAAACGAATCGTTTGCCTATGGTCGTTTATTTAGTAAGGGAGACAAGGGCTTTCTATATGCAACCTGTAGACAAAAATCTGATGTGGAAATGAAGTGTACTCTAATTCTTGAAAAGCCAAACATTGACGGTCTATCAAACTTTAATTATTGTCATTTTTTCATTAAAGATGATGCAAGTGAAACGGTATATTTCACATCGGTGAAATTAAAGCGTCTCGGTGGTGATCAAGCTCTTTTAGTGTCGTCTGCTAAATTAAAAAACAGCAGCTTTGTACGAGTGAGCATCATTAACATGACTGATTGCAATACTATTAACATCGATTTTCCTGCACAATCAGGATTATACATGTCACCTTTTGAAATGGTACATTACAATAATTCCTTTAACATTGTCGTATTTAATAACAAAACTATGTGTGGTAACAGTGATGCCAAGAAATGCATTATCAGCTATGGTATAGATGGTAAGTTTTAAAAAAGCAAAATATACTTCAAAAAGATTTCTTATAAAAATTATTTTTATTTTTATTTAGGAAAAGTAATTGGTGAGCCAGTTCCTTTTCAAAATGACTTTATGATCACACACATTTGTCCAGTATCATTTGATTCTCCAAAAGATGGTTTTTATTACTTTGGCAAGCTTTCAGGTGTTCATGAAACAACATTTCAACTTTTGTATGTAAATTCTGAAGGTGTACAACAAAAAATATTTGATTTACCACAGTTAAATATGTATGCTATAAGAACTATGCTCAATTCTAATTCATATAAGTTATACACGATTTGTTGGTCTATGAGTTCTCTTGATGAACATGTCAATTGTCGACAGTTTGACATGTCAGGTAAGGTGATGATGAATGTTACATTGGAAATCAAGGAGCCTCAAAAGCTATTTGATATTTATAATTGGCCTGGTGGTGGACTACTTTACCTCAGTAGAGGCTGTTTAGATAAATCGAATTGTACCTCCTTCAACGTGACGAGGGTAAACGAAAATGGTCAGCAGATTGGACAAATCGAGATAACGAATATGGACTTTAAATGTGACTTGCTTACGCATTATTTGACTATTGATTATTTAGATGATAATGATGAGTATTGCATTTACATTGTATGTGCTGATGAGCATATTGATTTTAAGCGTATGAAGAAATCGAGAAACGTTCAGTTGAGAAGTAAGTGCTTACCGAAAAATATTAGTTTAAATCATGTGTTACCAAAACAAATTTAAATCTAGAGATTTAGATTAGAAGTATTATATCTTGGTGCTAAATGATTGTTGACTGTTTTATACTTATATTTTATAATTTTGTAAATGTAATTTAATTAATGTTTTTAATTGATAAAATTATGTAAAAATTTGAATGATCTAATACTTTCACCAAACACGCGTCAATATCGATATTTTTGTTTTTTTTTTTTTTGCTTAACGTAGAGGTGATAAAGGTTATCTCTTTTTATACTGTGTTTGCGTTGATAAAAAATTTTAAATAGCTTAATAATGTTTTTGTATACATCTATGTTTATAAGTTTTAGAACTTTTTATAATTTAATTTTATTGTAAACAAATATGAATTAAAATAATAAATCATCAATAAATAAATTATTTATCATTGACTAAAATCAACTTTTTAATGTCCTTTACATAACATCATTGATCGTTCAATTTCGATCACGCAGCACAGAGTGTCTCTAGCACGTCTAAGTTTTGGGAACAACAATCACTCGCATAAGCAGCGCATTAGAGTACCCGCATAACTCGACTCGTATAGTTTCAGCAAAGGCCACCAACACCACCACCACCACCAACCTATTCGCTTAACAAGCTTTCTCTCCTTCCTCCTCCTCTTCCTCCTTCATACTCTACGATCCTCACCTCGGAAACTATCTTACGCGGACCTTCTTGAGGACATTAGCCAATATATAGGGGTCGGGCCACTTAAGATTTCCCTTGTGGGCTTCGCACCATCGTCGCTATGCCGACATTATATATAGTAAGGTTGTATGTGGGAGCATTTCGGGTCTCGTTCGACGGACTTAGAATTCTGTGGAAGGGGGAAAATCGAAAAGGGAAGAGAAGCGTACTTGCGGGGGTATAGTAGTCGCAGGTAGGTGGTAGGCTATTCGACTCTACTAAAGGATGGACTTGAATTCTGGAGTTCTGGATGGGTAATTTCGACATTTGAAATTGGGAAAAGGCAGTGATTACCAGATAGTTGTGGTTTACTTAATCACCTGAGAGAAATAAAAGATTATTAGAGTAATAAGTTTTGCTTTTTTTTTAATTAAGAAATTATGATATGAAAAATTTTATTTTTTATGTGAAAAAATGTTTAGATTTGAAAACAAAAAAAAATAACGTAAAAGAAGAGGAGAGAAAATAAATCCAACGAATGATTTTTGTTCGACTCGTAAAAGACTCGTTGACGAACAAACACTTCTAAAAGAGGTAGAAGTAGCGAGTTTGTCTCCTTTTCTCTGCAAAAGACTCGGAAGTACCGATAAGCCGCAGTTCACGAGGGAAACTTGGAAGACAAACGATTTTACGGCTGCTCTGGCAGCCTTTATAGGTTTGCCACCCGTTCTCGTATAGTACCTCTCTTTTCTCCTAACCCGCGTACTTTAAGTATTTGATTACAGGGCATTCGTAACTCTTTTGAGAAACTGCTATTCTACGGCTATTTAATTTTTTATACTTTTCTTTTTTTAACCAAAGCCAATTCACGTACATTTATCTATAACTGGAATTGCTTTAGTTATCGATTGAAGCTTGTTATTTTTATTGCATTAAATTAGGATGATTAAAATAATGCTTCAACATTATTTTTCTGTCTCCTTATGATTTCTCAATAATATTTATAAGCACATTTAGGTATTTACAAATGTATAAAAATAAACATATATCAACTTTAGCGATATATTTTTTGTTTTCAAGTTCAAACATAGTGTAAGCATCGAAAACGTCTCTTTCAATGCTTTGTTATACTGCACCGTTAATTTTAACGCGTCGTACGTGCTTCTAGAGTTTCTTTGACTTTTCAACAAAGTAATGGCCTAGGTGAAACGACGATCGCACATGTCGATTTCTCTACGTTCACACTCAACTCGTACAATTTTTTTTTTCTTTCTTTTTTAGTCTACGATTGACTGTATCACCACATACTTATTGCGTTTTTATACTTCTTGGTTCCTTTTTATTCTCTTGTTTGATCACTTGTAAATTACATTTCTACCATGGCTACCATTAGACTGAATTCTAAAATAATTTATTTATCAAAATTTTACAGATCTATAAAGACCCTACTAATAAAATTTAAAAATATGCTGTAACATTTTTCCTTATGAAATTTGCTTATTCAAACATTAAAAAATTCGCTATTTCATTTTTACAACAGCACTCTAAAAAAGGTATATACACTTCGAGGAGAAAAAAAAAGAACAGAAAAGAATCGTAGAATATTACCTACTGGAAGAAAACGAAGATGAAAAAAAAAGAAGAATGCATGCTAATGTTCCGGTGAGTGCTCGTAGCAAGAAAGAAGAAAAGTGGAAGGGAGTGCCAATACATATTAATGAAGTTTCTTCCCCCCTTTACTTCTCAAGTCGCCTCACAATCGTATAGCTCTTGCGCTAACTGCGACAACGACGTCTCAATATTTCTGGGGTTTAGAGAGGCCAATTAAAGTAGAGGGAGTAAGAGAGCCTACATACAAAATCATCCTCCTATATATACTTACTCTCAAGCTTCACGCGCTTTATATATGTATACACATACACAATATATATATATTTTCCCAAGGATTATTCCAACTTTAAATCTAGTAGTAACAGAACATAGTCATCCTTTTGGGCACTTGCACGCGCAGGATCTTCGTATAAATTAATTAGCGCTTCGTAGCCTTAACGAGAAAGAGAGACCAGCAGCAGCGCACTTGGATGAGAAAAGGCTGGTAGGTGGAGAAGGAGGAAACTAGTACACTCTCGCGAAGTTTCCATTCGTTCCGACGCGATATTGATTAATTTTAATTAGTCATACCAGAGAGTACGCGGCTTCACGTTCTCTCTCTCCTCCTTCTCCTTTTTTTTTTCAAATTTGCAGATGGAACATTTTGACCTTTCAGTTTTGCATTAACCCTATTGGACAGCGACGCGAAAAATGAGTCTCTTCTTTATTTTTTTTTTTTTCATTAGTCGAAACGAAATATATTTCCTAGTGTTCTGTCTCTCTTATTTTTTTTTTCTTTTTTTTAATCTACGTGTCCTGACACAGATTGATCTTAAAATAAAGTCGATAAGATTAATTAACCCGGTGAAACTCGTATACCAGCCGTGTAATATATTTTTTTCTTCCTTTTTTTTCAGTTGCTCTCTTGCTTCTTCTTGGATCGAACATTTTAGAGGTCATTCTTAATAATAAAACACGTGCACTTTTCAATATCTCTCTCTCGAGATTGCGCATTTTCAATTATACAAATCTTAATTAAGTATATGTTAATAACGTGTACTTCAATGATATTTTTCGTTGAATATTTAAAATTTTAATTACGTACTTTAATTAATTATGACTCATTAAAATTATTGGCTTGCATAGTTAATAACGTACTTGATTACATTATTATAGGTATAACAAGCTTAATGTAAAAGTAAATGGATATCTTCGCGGCTTTGGTACGATCAAGTATACCTTAAAAAAAGAAGAAACTTACACCCAAGACAGGAGGAAAAATCGCCAGAGAAAGGGGACGGTTAAAAATCCAAGGGGTGAAAAAAGTCAAAGACAGGCTACCCGAGAGTTAGTATATAGAGAAAAAGAGAGAGAGTAGGAGGAGAAGGAGGAGGAGAGAAAAGAAAAGTTTAACCGGCTGTTAGAGGCCTCGTAATACAGGCTAATGCCAGCACTTAGCAGAGTATAAATAAGCGTTAAATCCGTGCTCGGCTGGCTTAATCTGTATTTTTCCCTTTCTCGCGCTCGCTCTCGCCTACTTGCTCTTATACCTCCCAACGTTGAGAATACATTATCGCCCAAGGGGGAACGACTTTATCGGTCGGCCGATAACGGAACTTTCTCACTCTTACACGCGCGTGTATACAGGCTACGCTTAAAGAAGAAAAGAAAAAAAGAAAGAAAGAAAGGGGATCAAAGGGAGAAAGATTCAAAGCAACGCGCATTTGGTATGGCAGCAGTTTATCACTGGGAGGGAAAAGGGACATCACTGATGCAACTTCATTGTAGATACTTGCCTTGAAAACAACTAATCTTTGTAGAAAGAATGTGAGGTATGTATAAACAGTTTATTTTTATTTTTATTTTTTTTTTTTTTGTATTTTGAATGAGGATATTTTTTGTATAAATATATTGCTTAATCGTACATTATGTAATTAGTTGCGTGAGTGATAAAAGAAAGTATAATTGGTTTTATTAAAAACGAAATTTAAGCAATCAAATTTGTTGACATGGTATCGGTAGACGATTATGAATTGGTCAACAAATATCAAGGTTTGGGTTATCCCGAATAAATATAGATAATTATATACGAGAAATGAGATGAGAGAACTAATTTAGAATAAAGCTTGACTAATTTTTTATCAGTATGTAAAAGATGAAATTTAAAAGATGACAAAAAAAAAAAGGAAGTAGAAAGTGAATGTGATAGCGAGCAGATCTTTTAATTTGTCAGTCACTGAAAGTCGATCAATTCGAACACTATTATAAATTTGGTAGTAATAAATTGGTACGTAACGTTTTTGTGATAAATATTATAAAATTTTTAAAATAATTAATTTTACAAAGTTAATTTGTATGGTTTAATTTCAAATGATGTTTTTAATGATTAATCTTGTTGTTTTTGGCAAACAAAAAATAATTAAACGGTGTATAAATATGTAATATAAAAATAATGAGAAAAACGTTTTAATTTTTTAAATGTAATATTTCTGTTTTTTTAATTTATTAATTAATTTTTTAATAACTTTTAATTTTAATTGATCTTTGTAAGCATATAATTAATATATATTATAAATTAAAAATATACTATTTTAATTTCAATTTTACATTGAATTTTAAAATTCTTACGTGATATACAACGAAGACCAAAATTTATCGCAATGGACAAAAAATAAGGTCATGATAAAAAGCTATTGCAAAAGCTTTCAGAATTTTATCATGAACTTGTTACTTATCAAAGCATAAATATAATAAATAACGAAATATAATTAAATTTAAGATTCTCAAATTAAAGTAACATTTCAATAGATAAGTTTTAATTATATAAATCTTATAGTATTGCAATAATAATTGTTAATTTACATCATGTATTTTTATGTAAAATTAACCATACAAATTTATAAAAAAAAGAAAAAAAAACATTCAACAATTAAAATTTCAAAACCTTTTTTTTTAACTACAGCTTACAAATCAACCATGCTTCTCCATCTAACAATAATCCTAGCGCTATCAGCACACGTGAGTTTAGCCAAACCCACAAACTGCGTAGTCTTATGCGACGAGCAACAAAATTACATGCGTCCACAAAACAATGTATACAACGGTTTCGGCCGATCTACCTACGGTCTACCATCAGGTAAACTCGAAAATCTCGATGTCGGTTTCGTTCAACCAGGTAATTATATGCCTTCCGGTGGCTACCAAACTGGTTACAACGGTGGTTACCAAGGTGTTATGCCAATGAATTACAACATACAACCAAGTCATCATTTAATGCCAATGGCTCAACAGCAAGTTGAAACTCCAATGATCAAACAATCACCAAGTCTTGAAGCTCTCTTTCATCAAAGCCAAAGTAGCTCAAGCTCGAGCAGTTCATCGTCGCTTGGCTACATTCGGCAATACCCCGTTAATCATGTGGCACCAATGGTTCAACATGAACCTCTACGTAGTTCCGTCGACGTCTGTTCATACTGTGGATAAAGTTTTTTATTTATTAAGCTTGTTTAAATTATGTTATTGTTTATTGGTTGTTAATAAAAAAAAATAAAACGACGAATGCTTTGATTGTCAATGTGCTGATGTTTCAGAAATGATGAATTTCTGTGTAATAAATGAAATGATTTGTCTGTAATGATCTGCATTTTTTATTTTATAAAATTTATCTCATAATTTTAGTTTATTTAAAAATATCATTTTAAAATAATTTTTTGTCTTACCTAATCAAGAAAACCACATCGAATCACAATTACATTCCAAAAATACAAATATATACAGAAATCTCGAATATCCTTTAGAAGTAAAAACTCAAGGGTGCACTCATACTCTACGACATCAAGGACAATGAAGACGACGACGACGACGAAAACGACAACGACAACGAGGACGATGGCTACATCGACAAGGGAATTGCAAAAGGGCAGGTACCCTAATCTCGTCTAATCTGCAGCCCATACAAATTAATGTTACGACCGTTCGCGGCCCGTCAATGGTTTTGCGGCCTTTCTTGTAACAGAGACATCGATTCGAACTTTCACATTTACCCTCTTGAAATTCCTTGCTTACGTCTGCTTAGCTGCAAACTTTTTTTTTTTTAACGCCTTTGTCAAGCGTTACAAGCCAATTTCTGAGAAAACTCTATACGATAATCGGAATGTATATTCTGATGAGTTTTTGTAAAGGGATATCATCAGCTTTTTGACAAGTCGTTTTTTTTTCATTAGTTCATTAATAGTTTTTGGGTTATTGTGAATTTTAACAATAAAAAAAAAATTTAATATCAAATTTAAAAACTATTTTCTAATGTCTGCATCTAAATTCACCAACAATTATTCAAACAATTTACATTTATGAATATTTGGCATATCAATCAATCCATCAAATTCGTCATCATCCATACACATATACGATTGTACGTTCGACAAGTTTGAAATGCCAAGAAACGCAAACGTCGCAATGACCACTATAGTCTCTACCATCAGTTTCCAAACTATAGAACCTTCTCTTCCTCCTCCTCCTTCTCTTTCTACTATCATCAATCCATCCATCCATCTCTTCTCGGCCTTTACGTTCCACTTGTAATCCATGACGAGTGCATTCTGGTGATCTCGAGACTAACGAGAGAGTGAGCTTCTATGCGAATCATTCCGTCTATATACTATATATTGGCTCGTCCAGCATCTCTCATACGTCCGGAATTCTCTACTGCAGATTGCAAGCGTGCATAATCGAACTGTAGTTGGGAAGGGTAAGTAGAGGGAGAAGGTTTGGAAGTGCGTGTACCTATTTGAGAGATGATGATGATGATGATGATGATGATGATAGAGAGAAGGAGATTTGGCAAGGATTGTTGTATAGGATGTGTGCTTGTCAAAATTTTGAATGTCTAACGAGAGAGTTGGCTTGTAAGGTGAATACCTAACGTTGATGACATATCTGAGAAATGAAATCGTTCAAGTGTCTTATCGGAAAATTGATTGATTTCAAAGGGGAGGGGTAAATGGAAGGAAGTTGTGATTGATTGTACTTAATGTTGCTAAAGGATAAAATGTTGTTTTTCAATTTTTATTGATGTATGTAACAATTTAAATATTCATAAATCAAATCGATATTAAAAAGTTGAAAAATAATTTTAAATAAAATTAGAATAAATTTGTAAAAATGAATAAAAAAGATATTCAACAGCTGCAAAATTAAACTAAGATAATCCGAAAATAAAAGAGAAAGTAAGCTGAGGAAGGTTCGGGTACTTCACAACATACACAAATGCAATATATATAAGAAAATAGCCGAACAAGAGAAACAGACTGAGCTATTGGGAACAATGTCTTGTTAGTCTGGTTTGGGGTAATCGACGAAACGACTATACGACGAAGACTAGCGCGGCACAAAGTCGTAACGACTTTCCCCATTCTTACTTTTGCAACTCCCCTTCTTCTTTTTCTTATAGTATCCTTCAACCTATACCAGTCGGTCAGGATCTGTCTAACTCTATATGTACTATAACATACAAGCTAAGTGTATGTGTACGTGTGTGTACGGTCGTTCGTTTTGCGGATAATTGCCAAAGAGCAAGTGAGGTTGCTAAAAGGGAAAGAGAAGAGAAAGATCTTGTGGATTGAAGATGCCGACGTGTGCGCTACTACTGCTGCTGCTATTACATGTTCGTATACTATATACGCACTGCGACAAGAGACGGACTATGTGGCGAGGGTAACGACTACGAGGACGACGACGCTTCGTTGATGGTTTCCTGTGGTAGATAGCTTGTGGGCTGGTAATTCGAGAATGAGAGCTGATGGGTGTGTATCGTTTCTGGATATACTTATAGATGTTACTTGGACTTAGTTTTGTTTGAGTGTGTGTTGATTTTTTTATTTATGGGAATGAGGAATTTTTATTTATGTGTGGGGAATATACGATGCGTTGACTTTTTTTTAAATTTAAATTATTTTTTATCTTATTCTTAATAATATTCTTTTTAAATACAATTATTCATTTAAATAAGAAAAATGTATTAGCGATAGATTAAAATCTTATAAAATTACAAAATATAACAATAACATCTAATTATTGATTTTACTATAGGCTTCATCATCCCCCCCCCCTTCCTTCTCCAACATGAATAACCAAAAGGTAATTAATTCCCATTCGCAGAATTACAATCCCTTCACTAACAAAGAAATAATCCAACAAATAGCATCCCCAACTATGGTATATATAAGCATGACAATTATACTCCTTAACAAAAGCCCTCGAATTTCCGATTAACTCACAACTCAATAAAAAGCCACTTTTACGAAATTTCTTAGCTTGCAATCGTATCTCTCCTTCTCTCTCTTTCTTTCTCTCTCTTTACTAAGAAACACGCGACCAACCCCTCATTTTCTTTCTCTCTCTCTCTCTCTCTCTCTCTCTCTTTGCTTCGATCCTGGGTATTCGAAGGAGATGTATATATATACTCCCTGGCATTTTCTCCCTTTCCCCCTATATTTCTCAACTCCCATCCTGTACTCGGTACGCGTCTTGGCGGCCGGTAATTGCTCTTCAGCCCTCGAATGTAATCGGCGAGATGATCGCGTATCTTACGACTTGATTGGTCGTCATTAAAGGGAATGCGTTTACGCCACCCTAGAGACGTACGACTTGCTCTGAGTCTCTCTCTCTCTGTCCTTATCCTTTGGGTTTCTCTCTATACGCAATGGAATTAATACGTGCATGGAAGTTACTTCAAGTTCGAGATGGGTTAAGAAGAAGAAGAAGAGAATTTCTAGGCGAATTTGATGTCATCTTGAGATTCATTTGGTATTATACATATGTGAATGTGATTATAATATTATATCAATGTGAATATAAGTTAAAGAGTGAAAAGAAATAATTTATTAATTTTTAATTTATGATTAAAATGATAATTTGAATGTTTATAATAAGTAATTGTAAATAATTATTTATTTTACAATTATAAACTACATGTTTTTTAAAGATTAATTGAGTTATTATTTATTCTTTAAGAATCTCAATACAAAGTTTTACTAGTCACGAACATTTTTTGGCTGACAGTATAGATAAGGAGACAAAAAAAAAAAAGAAAAGTATAAGAGAGACGAGAGCGAATACGGATAACGAGACGTGAGGGAAATGAGGAGGAAGACTCAACACAGCGTCACTTCGTTAAGGATAAGAAACGAGAGAGAGAGAGAGAGAGAGAATAAGAGAGAGAGAAAGCATTCAAAGTTTCGAATCTTACGTCGTCAAGATAATGGATGACAAATTGTAACGACGGATTTCGAATGCGTAATGTCGCTCTAGCGCGCACCTGCCGATGTGCCTCTTCTCTTCTCTCGTTTTGAGACTCGTATAATATAGAGAACTAACCCATTGCTGAGAGTAAAAGCGTGCAATTCTTGTACGTATATATATAGTAGTAGTAGTCATGTAGAGTCACGTCGCTATGTCGTATACCTACCCCTTCCTAACACCCCTCTTGTTAAGAAGAAAATCATAGAACTGATTGGGATGTATTATGTAATAAATGATATTGATTTCTTTTTCTTTTTTTTTATTTCTTGTTCTTCGTTATTCTTGATGATCAATAATACCCAAGTGAATACCAATTTAAAATTAAGTTTCATTCGTTTTCTTCTTTGAATTTTAAAATGTATCCAATCGATAAAAATACTTTTCTATCGTTGACATTTATATATCTATACATTGACAAAAAAAAATAAATAAAGAAGCCAATCAATCGATTAGGCAAAACGACGAATAACGATTAAGTTTTTAAACATATTTTTCTCTTGTCACCATTATTGAGCTAAATATAACAAATGCCAGCTTACCTTCATTTTCTCTTTAGATTATACTATATAGTGGTTTCGCTTGTCCTTTTCGTCATAATCGGAGCTGTAGACTAATTAAACTTTACACAAGCGCAGGCATGAGCAGCCGTCGGATAAACGTTAAATTTAACGGACGTTGCAAGCTGCTTGTTGTATATATATACGTGGTATAACGAAGCGTATGGTCAATGAAGCGTAAATTGTATGTGGCTTGTCAGGCTTCATGTGATTATCATATATTGGTTTATACAAATTTTTATGTTGTAGTAAGAGTATGATGTATTTATTTTGATTTATAAGTGATATTTTTTCTTTTGTTACTTGCTGTAAAGGTGTATGAGAATAAATTTGCATTTTTTTTTAAAAAGGGATGTAATTTTTATCGTGAAAATAATGGCGTTCAAAGTTACACGAAAACGCATAAAAAAGCGGATGTTTAATTAAATAAAAATATAATACAAAGTAACGTTGGAACAAAACAAAAAAAAATGCATTTATAATGCGACTCATGCACGTGTAAGCTTGGCACACCGCTTCTTGAATAAGAAGAGTGAAAAAGAAAAACGGGAACATCAAACGCCAAGCCAGCGATGCAATCTTTTAATGAAAAAACGTCATTTTGAAATAAAAAAGAAGGATGAAAAAAAAAATGAGGGAAGTTTAAAAAGTACGCTCGAACGTCATGCGATAACAAGTGTAAGCTGCAACAGTATAGGAGGAAGGTAGTAAAAAGCAAAATTAATTTTACGCAGATTTAAGCGAATGGGCGACAAAACGTTTGTAATGACGTATGATTATTTTTTTTTTTTTTTACGTGAAAATCTTTCTGTACTAATTTCTGTAGTATGCAAAGATGAGTTTGAAAAAAATAAAAAAAAGATCAACCGATGCACTGCAAAAATTGTTGACAAAGCAATATTTTTTTCATATTTTAATTCACGAAACGTAGAATCGACGCAAACGCGTAATTTGCTTTTAAAAAAATATTCTGCTATATTTTAAAAACGGAAGCATTCAATTTGGAGGTATATATTCTGGCGTCGATAAAATAATTTAATAATGAAAGAATATACTTTTAAATAGGCTTGGTAAAAAAAATAACTGTATAAAGCCTTTTTCAAATGGAACGTCATTTCAAATGAAAAAATATAAAGGTAATTTAACTCTACGTAGGAAAAAAAAAAGAATTTTATTTTTAAATAAATTTTTCGGGATATACCGTGTGTATGTGTATCCACACAATTATGGCAAAAATATAATTCAAGCTTCGCATTTAACTTTAGCAAACGTTTATAAGCTCAATCGCTCTCATACTGAAAATTCAACTGCTGCTTGCCAACCGAAAGCTTGCAGTATTTTAAAAGCGCTAATTATCGGGTTATGGACTATTAGAGCTCATTTTAAGCAAAGAGCACAAAGTTTGAATGCAAAAGAGAGAGAGAGAGAGCTTGGGCGTTTCAGAAAAAAAAAGTTTTTCATCCAACTTAAGAACTGGCAATTAATTCGCTCGCAAATCTCTAAATTATTCAGGACCTAATAATGTGTCCCAGATATATATAAAACGAGCCTTGACGTAGTTTCTGAGCCCGATAATTAGCGCTCTTAGAAATCCGACAACTTTTGTGGAAAAGCGGAGAGAGAGAGAGAAAAAGAGAGAGAAAGAGCGAATTGCTAATTAACGTGCAATTTTACTTTTGTTGGAAAATATTTTAATGCTCACTGGGATTTATTAGACTGTAGATGCTAATTTAAAATGTTTATTTTTCTACAAAATTATTAAAAAAAAAAAATAAAAAAGAACATTTTTAATTTAACAATGTTTGCTATGAATAATAGGATATAAGTAGTAAATGTCAAGGACTGGTCAGACTAAAGATTAAATTTAAAATCAAACACCTGATATTTAACCTTGCTCTCAAGCTTTTATTTTCAGATATACATATCAACATTTCCGAGTTAAGTTTCGGTTTACAATAAGCACGATCTAGAATTAACACAGATAAGCTTATAACGTTCTTCTCACAGTGAGCTTGCAAGCTCAACAACAAATCCAGCAAAAGATGACACAGAACTAAAACGTCAAGGGATGAGAGGTTTATAATTAGAGGTATGAGATGCGTAGGGAAGAAGGAGGAGGGGTAAGCTTGCACCCAGTGGCTGTCGTCCTCAGTGTGCAAATTACGAAACAGCCGCGAAACACTTGCCAGCTTCCGAATGTATATATCACATTTAAAACACCTTTCTCTCTCTCTCTCTCTCTTTTCCTCTCGTATTGCATATCTCTACTATTCTCTTTTCCTCTCTCTTTACAGTAAGCAACTTCATTTAACAGTCCTTGTTTATAAACTGAAACAGGACGCGCGCCGCGGAATATAACTCTACTTCTAATTACCCAGAGAGAGCCCTGCTCCCTCCTCGCCTTCTTTCTTTCCTTGGAAAATGCAGCAAGTAAGCGAGCGAGCTTGCGAGCGCCCGTGTGCTTTCTCCATCTCTGTCCTTAACCATTTTGTCGCTTAATTTTCAGACCTCCACTCTCCATTCTCCCAACATCCTTTCTTTCTCTCTTTCTAGCTTTAACATTTTCAACCTCTTTCTTCCGTTCTTCTTCTCATTTCTCTCTCTCCCACCCTACTCCCACCCACGAATCCCACTCATTTTCTTCTTCCTTTATACCTCTCATTAACCTTCTCTCTTTCGTACCAGCAGCCCATACTCCCCTCCCCTCTAATTCTGCATTTAATGCTATTCGCTTTTCTCTCTTCTTCTCTCTCTCTTACTCGAACCTGGCTTTGCGGCCAACTGCTAAAGTTTCGTCTCGCAGGCTCGCGCAATGCTGCTGCCTCGTCTCGAATTAATCACTCGACACTGGCTTCTCTCTCCCTCCCTTTCTCTCTCCTCCTCTTCTCTAGCGTATATACCTGCCATCCACGCGGTTCGCGATTGTTCCCGGTGCCTGTAGCGAGCCACAGACGCGCGCCACTACTGTGAGGTAAAAACCTAACAAATAGCCGGAAGAGAGTTTCCTCTGATAATTAAGTCCGTTACCGAGAAAAGGAGCACAAGAGAGAAAGAGAGAGAGAGAGAGAGAGAGAGAGTAAAAAGGGGGGTTGGAAAAAGAGAGAAAGCTTACCGCTTCTTGCATCCTCGAGAGATGGCTAATTAATTTAATTACCGCCTCCATTCTGCGAGCAGATTTTAGTTCTGCCACTGCCGCGTCGCTGCTCTGGTATTATAAAGTACGAGATGAGAAGAAGAGAGGGAGAGAGAGAGAAAGAGGAAAAGGAGGAGAGGCAGCTCCTCTTTCTCTTTACTCACCTATACCTGTTTTTGCCTATATATATATATATATATATATACACCGCACAGTATCGTTTAGCTCGTTCTCTCAGCAGCTCTACTACGTTGGCCTGCTTTTTTCAGAAGCATATAGCACTCGAGTCGAGCGAGAGAGAACTGAGGGCTATGGTTTTGTATGTACCGAACCTTCTTTTTTTTTACTCTCCTCCCTACCTTTACTTTTCATCTCGTACTCGTTTTTGTGAATGGAGCCAATTGGTGGAGAGTTGGGGAGGTGAAAAGAGAAAGAGAGAGAGAGAGAGAGAGAGAGAGGCGCTAATCGTCCGAGTTGAAGCAGTCCTTGGAAAGCTTGTGTGCTTTTTAATAAATGTGTATGTATGTATGCACTCCCTTACCTTGCAGTAGAAATGCTTGAGTTTAGTCAGACTATATATTGGTAAAAATACGAGTACCAAATTAAATTGCTTTGTGAATGTTGGTAATTAATGTCACAATAATTTTAATACTGGAAAATTTTTTCTTTTAATCACTTTATCTTATTTTTGCTTTCTCAAAGAGAAAACCTTGTAATAGTGAAAAATTTTAATTTAATAATTTTAGATGTTTTGAAAATCCCTCAATTCAAAAAACATGTTTTTAGAAAATCTCTATTTAGGTGCTTTTTCTCCAAATTTTGATTTATTGAGTTTTATGTCATTTTCATGGATTTGAAGGTCGTTTTTTATGAATTTTATATTGAAATTAAAAAAATTTTGTTAATTGGACCTTATTAAGGGTGTTTTTTGATAAAAAATTATGTTTTCTTAAAATTAAAAATATATCTTAAATTTTTATAGATTATATTATTGACATAAAAAGTATTTTTTTTGACACTTTAACAAGTGTATTTCAGGCAACGATTCAAAAGCTTCTATAAAACGGTGTACGTGAGGAATCGAACTCAGAACACTTGAATTACAAAACCTACGCTTTACCATCAAAGCAATATCTTAATCATTTTATTCTTGATATTTGAATGCATATAAAGTAGTATAAAACGAATATTCACAAAACACTACCAAATAAACAAAAGTAAAAAAAAAAAATTACTTGCCACAACCCAAGACAAGATCAGTTTCGTAAGCCCCACCACAATGACATTACCAGACGACGCGACAACGTGACTCTTCTCTCCAATCCCAATCTCTCTCCTTCACCAACCACCACCATATAGTTATATACATACACACGAAAACACGTTTGGCTATAGGATTCTCAAGGGGCTCCTTCTATAGAGATCCTATCTGTATTTCATTAACATTATTCTCCACGTGGTGTAGAGAGACTTGCTTTGCTCTGTGCTATATACTGCTATTCTAACTTCTGTGGTTATGTGCTCTATGTACTAGGAAACTAAAGGATGAGAGATCTTAAGGGTATACCTATATCACACTTGCTTATGATACAATTTTAAACTATATGTATATATATAGAGAGAAATGTGAATTTCAAGTCTCTTTCTTGTTATAGTTGAATATTGTATAATTTTTGTTGGATACAATTATATCCTTTTTAGAATTAATTCGTTTTGGTTGAAATAACTTGGGGGTGATTGATCGGTTGAGCATACAGAATAAGTTGGTACTGCTTTGTTTTGGAGCTTTTAGATGGTTTGTAGTCAGGCATTTCAAGAGAACAATATTGCTTTCATTTGGTTTCAAGGAGTTCTCGTTTATTGTTCTTTGGGTATAATTGAATTAAATATTGTTGAGTGATTACAACGAGACCTGAGTATTTTATTAGTTTTCTGTTCGAGTGGATAATTAACTTTAATTGTAGGTTTTGATTTTGACGTAATTTAATTGATATTTTTGTTGTTTTAATTAAGATTATATTAATTATTTAATACATAATATATATATCGTAAACATTTCATTTGCCAAACAATTTGAAAAAATAAGCGAACAAAATTTAATTATGGTACACGTACAATTAATTCGAGTAGTATCAGTGAACAAGAGAAAAAAAAATTTTCAGTGAATTAAAATAAAAATGAAGTATGGTAAGAAGACTCTTCAATTTTCTCTCCCTCTTCCTCATCGACTGATTTTTTTTAAGAGCGAGTTAATTAAGAAGCAGCCCATACCAACAAAACGTTAATTAAACTACTTGAAAGTGAGTGCCATTAAAGGGTTACGCACAGGAATTACAAGCGGCCTCTTTCTCTATACTTTTCCATCGATGAACAACCTTGAATTTTTTTTTATTTCATTTCTACTCTCAAGCGTGCGCTTGTAAATGCAAAACTTAAAAATTTTTAAATAAAAAAGAAAAAGATTGTGTACTGTATAGTGTAGAAAAAGTTCCTTGAATTTGTTAGGATCAAAAATAAAAAAAATTAGTACATATTCAATTATGATTCCAAAATATTTTTTTTAATTTTTTGCTAAATTATTTTCAAAAAAAGAAATATCAATTTGTTTACAATGGTGTATAAAATTTCTAAGAGCTTGTTTTATCATTAAAACGCATTTTTTTCATTCGGGGTGCACCAATGTTACTTTCCGTTTCTACATTTGGATTAAAATTTCTTGGTCCTTGAGGTGCTTGCTGTTGTGAAGTTGATGGTTGAGCAAATGAGTGTTGGGCATATTGCTGTTGTCCTGATGGTTGTGGTCTAGAATATTGGCGTCTCAAATTTGACAAATACAAATTTAATTGTTCTGCAGCGATAAAGATCGCCTTTTCTAAAACAATTTTTTCTTGTAGTGATTCATTTTTAATATTAGAGCGTTTATTAACAAACTGTTCTACTATTTTCGATAAATTAGAAATATCGGCATTTTCCTGTGGAGTTATATGAAAATTTCTCAAAAAATGTAAATGTTCAGTATTTGTTATTAAACTTGCAGCAGTTCGATGAAGCCAATAATCATGTTTTTGCTGTTCGGTGATATCTTTACCATCCTTATTTTGTGGCGTGTCTATTAAATTTAAAATCACATTAGATTAAATTAATTATATTTAAATTATAATTTCAATATTTAACGTTATTTTTTTAGTAAACTAAACTTATTGTAAGTAAATTTAATTGTTTTGAAGATGTTAATATAATTAAAAAAAAAAAAAATGTTTTTGGTAAGGTTCATCGTTTTATGAGTACGTTTAAAATTTAGTTAAATATTTAAATAATAATTCTATTCATGTATTACTTTGATTATAATTTGATGGTCCTGGTTGTGATTGCTGTTGTGAAGTTGATGGCTGAGGATTTTGTTGTTGGATGTATTGTTGTTTTAAATTTAATCGTTGAGATTGTTGTTGTAGCCTAAGATGTTGTTGTTTTAAATTTGATAAAAATAAAAGTAATTTTTTTGCATTGCTTGATATAGAATTTTCTAAAATTAATTCATCTTGTAGAGATAAGTTTGGAGCCTTGCGCTTACTAATGAGGTTTTCTAAAAATGTCGTTGAAGTTGATACTGTATTTAATTCATCAGAAGTAATTGCAAATTTTGCATTTTCTAAAAATAGGGCGTGTAGATGTATAGACATTAAGTTGTTTTGATTTTCATTCATTAGATTTTTAAGGTGTTGTCGTTCGACACTATCTTGGGTCTGAGTCGACTCTTTACCATCTTTGTTTGGTAGATTATCTGTTGCATTTAAAATCACATAAGAATCAATTAATCATAATTAAACTATGTTTTTTTATATTTAAAATTATTTATTTAATGTAAAGATAAAAAATATATTACAAAATGATTTTATATTTTCGCAGTTGCATGTGAAATACGTTTAATATTCTTTAATTTTATTTATTTATCAAGTTTAACATTTAAAATATATTTTATTTTTGGAAAAAAGGAAACATATTGCTTACCTGATGACTTGACTTCTATGAAGCCTCCAATTAGAAGTAAAAAGAATAGAAAAAATTCTATCTTTAGAATCATAATTTTATCAGATTAAAACTACAAAAAAATTTTATTTTTTTTAAAATGAAATGGCTTTTGCTTCTAAATCATTTGATTATATACTGTTATTCATCTGTTATCTTTATGTACAGGTGCAAAATTAAGTTAATATAAAATTTACTTATTCTTATATTTTAAAATTGAATTTTTATTGAAAAATCTTTTTAGTTATAAGAAAATAATTTTTAACTTAAAGTAATAAAGTATTGTTGCTAAGTTTCTCAAGTAATTGATATGCTACAACCGTTTAATTATATTTCAGTACTATTTAATAAAAAGTTATCAGAAAAATCAAAATAATAAATTTAGTGGCAATGAACAGTAATTTTTTTAATATCGATAATATTAAATAATATATAAAAATGTTAATTTAATATTATACAAAACTAAGTACCTATATTCATTTTAATTTCTTTTCAAGATTGATTAAAACTTACTAATTGCAGAATAATTAATCTTTTATAAGATATTATGATAATAAATGTTAATATCTATTATAATTATTTTTTTATTGATACAGCGCGATCTTCGCTTCACAAATTCACAAGCATTTTAATTTCGGCATAAAAAATTAATAAAATTTTTTTTTAATATTATTTCATTTGTAGTTGATTTTTTGTATTTTTTATCTTCCTTTTGAACTTTATATGCGGTCTTTTTTCTCCTTAACTTTAGTTTTTATTATAAGTATGGATAAATTTTTGTATAATGTTGAAAACTTTTGCGATTAATATAACTTTTTACATTGTACGAAGGTTACTCGTTATTTTTTGCATAATTTTTTCAACTGTATTTGTCCCTTTCTATAAAACAGAAATTTACTCAAATATAATACTACATAACATAAGATATTGATATCTTAATGCTAAATTCTACAAAATTGAATATTCATTCTCATTTTTTGCCAAGGCTGATTGAAGCTAACTTATCTCAGAATAATTATTCTGACGTATAATTCTTCAATTGTAAATATCGATATCTATTGTGAACATTTTTTGTTAAAACAGCGTTGTCTTCGCATTACAAATTAATAAGCATTTTTTTATTTCGGCATAAGAAATTAACAAAAAAATTTTTTTTATATAATTTTAAGTAGATATACAAAGGGGAGTGAGAGTTTACTGTTACGTGAGTAAAATTGATATTTCAATTTTCATCATTTTTTAAATATAAATTTTATTTTTTGAGTATATAAATAAATAAACAAGAGGATTATATAATTTAAAGTCAATTAAAAGATTAACAGTTTTTAAAGGACAATCTTTAAATTGTTACAAAATTTTTAAAAAAAAAAACAAATCCGATTAAACAATATGGAGCATTAAAAAAAGCTCAACGACTATAAAACGAAAAAAAAAAAAAAATAAAAAGGGATTATTTTTTTCTCGAAAATACCAACGTAATCCGAGAAGAGCGCATAAAAATCTGGCAGGTTAATACCATCAATATTAAATACTCCAATAATCGTCGATGAAGCGAACTGTAAAACCACTCGGTGCACCACAGATGAATTCAAAAAAAAAGAAAAGAAGAAAATATGTATAAAAAATGGTCGAAATAACGCCCGAGCTTCTCTCTTTATCTAATTCTTTCTCTTTTTTTCTCTCGCACCATCCAAAAAAAAAGCTCTCTCTGACTCTCCAACACACATACACACACATAGAGAGAGAAAAACTGCAGCTCTGCGGTAGAAAAGTGAATGATAAATCAAAGGAGCTTTAAGTCCCTTATCGTTAGTCCTGGTTTGGCGTTATAATCCGGCCTAGTGGACAGTCGGAATAAAAAAAAAAAAAAGCGATAGCGAGTGAAAAAAAAAAGAAGAAGCAAGACAAACGGTATAGTGAAAGAGGAGGAAAATAGAAGGTAGAAAACGGCTGTAACTACAGTGCACGCGTAGTATATAGCTACTCGTATTCTTGATTCCACATAAAAGAACGAGAGAAACTGGTAGGTAGGTAGGTAGAGAAAAAAACGGACAAACGCATATATAGAGAGAGAGAGAGAGGAATGAGAACGAAATGGCTTGGAATTCAATAGCAACAAACTCTGGGGTATTATTCGGCAGTAAAATTTTATTTCTCAAACATTTATCGAAGTCTCGTTTTCTCTCTCTCTCTCTTTCTCTCTCTCTCTCTCTCTCTCTCTCTCTCTCTCTCTCTCTCTCTCTCTCTCTTTCTGTATTCTTGGGTAAAAGAGCGAGAAAAAGGTGGAGACTGAATCGAGAGGAAAAAAAGAGAAGAAAACGACTTAATGTTCAAGAGAAAATGGACGAGTTGCTTGTTTTTTTTTTTTTACTATGGGGTGTCAGCTTTTCTCAAATACATTTGCTTTATGACAGATTTAAATTGTTGTTCTGCCAGTCAAAGCTAAATTTATACTTCTCTTTATTTATTTTTTTTTATTTTCAGGTAATTTATGGCTTGTAAAAAAGAAGAGAATTATTTTTAAACAATTTTAATTTCTTTACTGTTGTTGACAATTTTATTATATGAGCTTTAGTAATCTGGTATAAATTTTAAATAAGCTCTTTTACATATGAAAAAAAAAATAAAAATAGTATTATCATTTGTAAAGCTCAATAAAGCAACTGAATAAAAACCAATAAAATACCACATAAAATTTAAACAAAAACCAATATTACAATTTCAAAAAAATAATCCAAGAGCGTCTGCAACCATTACCCAATCGATCCTCAACTCATAAAATCCCACAAAATATCTCTAAACAATCCAATACAAAACGTATAACATCCAAAATAATAAAAAAATAAAAAAATTTCAAATCGCAAATCCTCCACACAAACCATATACAATTTAGAAAAAGAAAAGAAAACTCAAGCTCACAAAACAGCGAACAAACAGAGAAAAGCACAGGACGTAAAATAGAAAAGGAATAAAGAGAAACAAACGACAGTATAACCCCCTTCCCTCTCCTAACTTTCTCTCACCCGTTATATTTTGATAACAACAAATTATTGTTACGAGAAGGAATGCGAGTGTGTGTGTGCAATAGTAGCAGCAACAGCAGACTAGCCTATCGGTTGGTTCTCTCTCTCTCTCTCTCTCTCTCTCTCTCTCTCTCGGTGTCCGACGTGTCCAGTTCGCTAATCTCCCGATATTTTAGCGGATTTATACGTTCGACGAGGCTGCTACTGCTACAGACCAGATATATACTATATACCTATATATAGATATATACATATACTTGTCTAATGGATCGAGGAAAAGCCTAGCAGAGCTCGCGTTTGACACGTTTATACGTCGAAACGGTACCAAAAGCGATGAGAGAGAAAATAGCATTTGCTTTTTACTTTGAAATCCTCGCGTATACATATATTCTAGCTTTGGTCTGTTATAAGCAATGAAACGTTGGCTTCAAACGATTTCTACACGTATTTAATGTTTTAATGTTTGCTTAAGAACTATCGAGACTTGTTGATTTTTATAATGTTTTTATAAGAGACTAATGCTACGTTGAGGTATTTAAAAAAAAAATTCTTTAATCCCTTTAAATCTAGTTTTATCCGAGATAATTCAATTAAAATAATTACATTAGTTTAATTTAAGCTTAAATGTTACCATAGAATTAAAAATAAAAAAAATAATCAATTTATCAAGTACTTATCTTAGTCTCTCTAAATAAAATCTCATAAAATTCATCCCTCCTTTTAATCAAAACGAAACAGATTAAAACCATCATAATTACAACAAGAGCGTCACATACATTTCTCTGCTCTTATAATAAAGCACATATGCTACAGAATGTGAGTATATATATATATATATATATATATATATATATATATATATATATATATGTGTGTGTGTGGGAGTGTAGTTTACGCGAGCACGAAACGACGCGCACCTGATCCTCTCACAGCTAAATTGATGCTCTAATCTGCCATAACTCAGGATTAAGCCTTTGCAAGTTCGATGGATTCAACGAAGGCTCATCCGAGAAGGAGATGAAGAAGAAGAAGCCTTCTGTATTATCACTGAAAATTAGTGGAACTTGATAACACACATGGTTGGAATACTTTTAGGCTTCATTTAAAACTGATAAATTTAATTAATTACATAAAGTCTGAGATAAATTAAAAATTTTTCCTTTTTTAATTTTACACTTGATAATGTACCAATATTAATAAAAATTTTAATTTTAAAACTACAAAGTATAAACAAATAGTTAAATACACCTTGTATTTTGACTAATAAGTAGGTACACATTTTGCATACCAAAAATAACAATTAACATATAATCGTATATATTATAGAGACGTATTACTAATCAAGATACAACTTAAGCAGATAAATAAACCGCTATGTCAAATAAATCTAAAAGACGAATTGGTACCTATATATCTATAAGAAAGAGAAAGAGAGAGAGAATAAGATATCTTAATGTTGTGAGATGCAAGAGGGGGGCCTCTCTTGGAGAAAGTATATTCAGCCGCAGGGAGCCTCATGTTTCAGCAATCGTATGCGGTAATCTCCACCACCACCACCAACCACTACTACTACTACTACTACTACTACTAAGACGTAGAGATCGAGCTTTAGTATATAGTAGCAGGAGCAGCAGCAGCCTCTTAGGTGCAGTAAAGCTCGTCGAGGCGCGCCGTTTCGCCTCATTGTTACTGCGACTCTCTCTCTCTCTCTTCTCATCCCTCCACCCACTACGACTGAGCTAAGGGCGAAGAGGAGATACACAAGACCCGAGAGCGCGCGCAGTGCCTCCTGCGTCTGGCGTTTATGACGCCGCCGAGGAGTTAAGATCTCGTTACGAGAGCTTTCTCCCTACCTCTCAGTCTCTATCTCTTTCTCTCTGCTTTGCCCGAATAAAAGAGAGAGAGAGAGAGGATAACTGCAGTGGTAGATATCCTGATTCAAGTTCTATCTTTCTCTTACTGCTTTTTGGTGTTGTTGACTACAGCTGCAGTGTCTCTGCTGTTGTGGTGCTTTACTTGATTTTTTTTATTTTATTCTTTATTTGATATATACACTTAAGACTTTTTATAGATTTGGAATGTTTTATTATTTTATCTTTATTTAATTTTTATTTATTTTTTTTTTTTAAGGAAAAGGAATGTTTAAGAATTTTAAAATTTAATATTGAAATTGAGGATATTTTGGATTTTGATAGTATACCTACTATATGTGGAATAGGTTAAGGAAAAAAGGGAAATTTTTACCTTCTACTTTCTCTCTTTCCCCCTCTTCTTCTTCTTAAAGATGGAAAGTTGGTTGAAAGTTAGGTTTAACAAGGCACAAGGGAGAAATACGTCTACATAATGCAAGAGAAAGAGAGAGAGAGAGAGAGAGAGAGAGAGAGAGAGAGAGAAGTGCGTCTGATTGGATAGTCTGTTACTACTTTTTCGACTTTTCTACTAAAGTACGTGTTTTCTAATTGCGTTTAGCTAAGTTTAAGAGATGGAATATACTAGTTTCCCCCTTTTTTTCTCTTAAATTTCCCATGGGTATATCTCAAATTTATTTTAATAAAAAAAAAGTGTTATCCTTTTTAGAGTGAAAATTAAAATAAAAAAATTATTAAGACTTTTTTTTTCGTGCGATTTTAAAATTAATTTAATCGTTGATATTGATTTTTCCTTTCATAATCCTAATAATTCAATATAACGTCAAGTGTTAATCTTTATTGATGGATAGGAAGAGATTACATTTCAACATAAATCAATAGAAATATATATGTATACATTTTTAATAAAAAGTCCATAGCTATTTGTCATCAAAACATTAGGAATTTTTTTTAAAAACGAAAAGACGCGAGACTTAAGGTAAAGTCATAATTTTCAACTCCCCTCTTCCCGTACCCCTCAAAAAAAAAAAAAAAAAAAACAAAAAAAAAAAAAAAAAAAAAAAAAAAAGTCGTGCATCACGATTTGAATGGGTAGACACACATACACATACACATATAAAGGACGTGTTAGATATAAAAAAGAAGCCTCGTAAATACAAGGCTCTCTACTCTTTTGCGTCGAGCTTAAAAAATCCTTTTGCCAAACAGCCGGCGTCAATTTATAACCTTACCTTTCGGATAAAAATCGTACGTATACGCGGGTGGGCGGGCGGGCGCGCGCAAAAGCGCTCACTCGCGAGAATGCCAGAACTTTTTAATCGGATTTGTCGGTGCTATAGCGCAAAAGATCGTATATGCCTATGCTATACTATCTCTCTCACTCTCACTCTTTTCCTCGCTTTCAGGAAAAATTCCGTGTTTCTGCTGTTTGACTCTGAGCTTGGAAATTTTTATTCTTTTTTTTTTTTTTGAAAGTGAGGGTATTACACTTATCTGGGTAATAAAATTTATTTGGGTATTTATATGCGTAGTTAAAATGTTGGGTGAAAAAAAAATATTGATTGCTTAATAGTGAATAATTTTGATGATTAATATTTATTGATGTAGCGTTTGAATATTGACTTGATATATTTTTGAAATAGAATTTTATTAATTAAAATAAGAGCCAATTACAATTTTTAAAAGAAAAATCATCTTAAAATAATTTTAAAGAATTGCTAACAAGAAAATCCATACCTTAATTGAGAAAAGTAAATTCCACAATATTCATTAACAAACTTCTCTTTTAGCTTACGCTTAGTTATCTTGGCCTATATTTAATTAAGAAAAGAGATCGTATCTTTTTTATAAAAGACATAAATTTTTTTTTTTTTTTAAATTTAAAAATACGCAAAACTTTTTCATCATCCTGTCAATTAAAAAAAATACGACGCCTTAAAATAATAAAATACACCCACCCAAACTCCTCAAACATACAGCACACCAAAACACTTCCAACCGCAATTCCTCATAAAATAACGTTTATAATAAACCACTTGACCCGTTAAAAAAAAAAGGAAGCAAATTTATAATTTAAAACAAGAGAAAGGGGAGATACAAAAAATTAAGAAAAGGCAAACGAGTAAAGACAAGCTAAAGATTAAAACCTCAATCTGTATACCTATATATATATATATATATACATATATTTTAACTCGAGTAAACTCTGGGACCTTATAATATAATTCTTGAATCTTCTGAAAAAGCTCTTTTACTCTAAGAGAAGACGGGAAGGAAGGGATAGCGGAGAGAAGAAGGGTAAGGAAGAGAAAAGCATCCCAAACGCCCTCGTAGCTCTTGGGAGGTATGTTAATTAACAGTATAAGCTTTTGCGAAATACGAGAGAAGAGAGAAAGAGAGAGAGACTCTCTCGAAAGAACGCCTTTGTATGACTAATTAGCAGAAACTGGCATTCGGGCTATTTACGTCATTTTTCTCGGGTCGCGCGCGCGTCTCACTATACTTTAACTCCTACGCCACTTCTTGTTTTCAATACACGTATATATATAAAACATACATATATATTTTTTCCTTTTTTTTATTAACTCAATTTACTTTTAGCTGACATTGCACGCTTTTACGAGTTGTGTGGATTATTGTTGAGAGAAGGTTGTATTTAATCGTTATACTTTCAGTCACGAATTATAAAATTATGATGATGCTACTACCGTTTTTAGTCTGTGTGATGAACTAGATTATCTTGATTGGATTATATATATATTTTTTTGTAGAGGGTCATGGATTTATATTGGAATGTGACTCTGAAAATTAAGGTCTTTTCGTTTGAAATGAACTTGTTATTTAATTAATAATCTTGAATTTAAAAGGTCATGACATAAATTATTTTCTTTTTTTTACTTTTGAATTAAATATGATGCACAAAATCGAAAGAAAATTCAACTCATACGAATTGTGATTCAAAAATCACTCGCAAAAAACTTTAAATTAAAAATAGATTGATATGAGAATAAATAAAGAAATCAGGTCGCATTAAAAAACCATTAAAAAAAAAAAGAGTAAAGGATAAAATTAAATCTTTCCAAGCATCAGACAGAGATTATTTTTTTTTTCTCTCTTTCTCTTAAAACTCAGGCATGTATGTACATATATACGCTTCAAAATTTATCGTTGCAAATAATTTCGTTTATGGGCCGTATTCCATGTCGTTTCGACGTCCGTTCTCATGGGACAACTCACGAAAAGAGAAAGAGAGAGAGAAAGAGAATATATACGTGGGATTATGACGATAAAAGCGATTCGTAAAAATCGTAATGGCTCTATGGGCCAATGCCATATCGGGAATGGATCGAGATCTGGAGAGAAAGAGAGAAATAAAGGATTCTTAGATTTTCTATTGCTCGTGTTTTTTTTTTTTTTTTTCTGTGTAACGCGAGATTTTTCTATTTTTTGCATTTGTTGTTGTAATAGTGTGAATATATGTGTGCTTTTTAAAAATTTACAAAAGAAGTAACTGACGTTTTGTGAGTTTGTGTTATTTACGTAAAAAATGTCTCGAATCCATGTGAATAATAAATGAGATTTTAATATGACACGATAAAGAAATATTTAAAAAAAATTGTTTTTTTTTTTTTTTAATTTCAATTAAAACTTATGAAACTTGTCAATTTCATGCTGTACAGAATTTAATTGATTGATTTTTTTTTTTAAATTGAATAGCGACATAGAGTTATTTAATTAATAATCTTTAGTCAAAGGAAAGAGAAAATATATATGTACGTAAATTTCTAATAAATGTGTAAGCCAGTAAGTTTCTCAATTCACTTTGTGAAAAGCAAATTTAATTACACGAATATTTCTAATTATATTAATATTACTGTAATTAAAATATGACAGTTTGTAAAACAAAGCCTCGATTTCAAACAAAAGATTCAAATAAAAAAAAATAGAGAGCAAGAAGTTACTAGAATAAAAAAAAAAAGTAAAATCAAACAAAGAAAATAAAAGTCTTTTCAGCGTCAATATCGTCGAATAATACAATTAGCTTTAGTAAGAGCAAGTCAAGAGAGAGAGTAAGAGAGAGGGAGGTAGGAGTAAGTATGAAAATTAATTAAGACAATTAAAGGTAATCTTTTCAAGAACTATAGAGGCTTGTGCTGGTATGCTTATAGCTTTCATACCAATTCAGATATGCTCTTGAGAATCGTTGTAATCACCATAATTGAAATAAAAAAAATCTTACATAACTACCATTCAAACGATATTACAATTAATAGTGTCAAAAACAAATATAATAAAAAAAATGTATACATCATATAAAAATTTAAATTAATCACCCCCAAAAAAATTCCACAATTTTTCAAATTCAATTATATTACACATAGAATAATAATTCATATATAGAAATAAAACAAAATCGTATAGTTATATCTCATATCTCCCAACTACATCTCATAAATTATAAACATTAATTTACAGTAACGGGTTTATAACATCGGTAGTCAAAACCTTTACCTTACCTCTCTCTCTCTCTCTTTCTCTTTCTCCACAAATTTCCATTTTACAATAGATTCCAAAAAATATAGTTATATCGTATATTCCCAGAGCCATATAGTCCCCATCGTAATTTTATATAACCATTCCGTCGCCTTCGGCACCATCACCACCACCACTACTAGGTACCATCACCGTATAAGAAGAACAAAGAACAGCTTCGGTGGTTTTTTTGGTATAGAAGAGTATAAGAGAAAGGATGTAAAAGGAAAGAGGTAGAATGTATTCGCGAACGATTTGAAAACGCTCGTCTCTCGGCTTTCTCTCTTTTCACTCTTTCATTTTCTCGCGAAAAGCGAGGAGGCGCTCTCTCACTCACTCACTCACTCAGTCTCTGGAACGAGGCCAATGTAACCGAGCGTATATTATTAACATGTAATTGAATGGCGTGAGACTCGCGAATGAGAGAAGAAAGAGAAAGAGAGAGAAAGAGAGAAAGTAAGTACGATGAAGAAGGGGGGGTAGAAGGGGAGAGGAGGGCAGCTCTGTACAGTCGCGCGAGCTATTGTGCAACGTCGCGTGCGCGCCGCAAGTTAATTAAGAGCCTCTAATGAAGCAGCCGGCGCCGCAAACGACGTCGAGAAGAGAGAGAAAGAGAGAGAGTCGAACTTCCCTACCCTCCAACCCCTGTCTCTAGCTTCTCTTTCTCCGCTCGCTTTCTCCTTTGATTTAGCTTTTCCTTTCTCTCTCTCTCTCTCTCTCTTTCCCTTTACTCATAGCAGCTCCCCTTGCAGCTTTACTTTACGTTGTATTCTCATCTACTTGCTCACATTTCCTTATCTTTTTTTTTTTTAAGCTTTTCGTGTTCTTCGTGTTGTTCTGAGATTATTATACAGATGTTGGGATTTTATTTTATATGTGTATTTCGTAATTTTTTTTTTTTTAATTCTGTAAATTTTATTTGATTTGAATTAGTAAGAAGATAATTAAGAATAAAAATATATTTTTTTTGTGATTAAAAAATAAATAAATAGTTTAATAAATAAAAAATTAATTCACAAATCATTTATTTTTCAAGTTCACACATTTGTAAGTTTATAGTTGTAGGTGTACCAAGAGCTTTTCTTGAACGAAAGCTTGTATATGTAGGGAAGGAAAGGAGAGAGAGAGAGAGAGAAAGAAAGAGAAGGAGAGGGCAAAGAAGAGGAACTTGGCACCTATATAGTGTAGTACCCTCTCACCGTCACGTTAATCGAATTTCACTATTGACTGGGAAAAGCCTCGCGTGCGACGTTTATGCGTGAAAAGGGTTTCTCTCTTTCTCGCTTTTACTCATGTTGAGCTACAAGAAGAGAGAGAGAAAGAGAGGATGAATGTCAATAATCGTTTTCTTCGCTTCCTGCTTCCTCTTTTTGCTTTCGTCATTGTGTTAAGTGCTGCGTTACGAATTTACGCGTGGGTAGATTAGTATATACCTAGATGTGTGAGTAGACATGTGTAGAAGTATTTACTTGAAAGGAAATAGAGAGAGAGAGAGGAAGAAATTGCATTAGTAGTACACACGAATACAATTTTAATGATAAATGAGAAATTGAAAATAGTTTATTAGTAAACAAATTTTATTTATTGTAATGTCAATATAATTATATAACAATTTCCAAAATTAAAAATTATAAAAATAAAAATCAAAATTTTTTGGTTGTACATTCGAAATCTTAAAACTCAAACAATATCAAAAACAAAAAAAAAATCTCCAACACATCTCAAACTTACAAACTCAACAACAAACCCAATAAAAAATAAATCTAGCAGAATATACAACACGAATCAGCACATGTATACATACACTATTCCAAAAACATAGACAATCCACCTAACGCAGTTAAGCCTATATGCAGCGTAGTAACATATGCTCAGACATATACGCGAGTTCAGAGGTACGCTTCTCTTTTCTCTCTTCGTTATATATACTACCAGCTGCTGAAAATACCAGAGTAGCAAAGAGAGATAGAGAAGGAGGAGGAGGAGGAGGTATATAACAGAAGGGTCGAACGCGACACCATGGTTTTCCGGGAACGCGGTTAACCGCACTCGTTAACCGCCCAGAAAGCCCCGGGATATATAACGCGTTGTGTGTGTGTGTGTGTGTGTATGTAAATGGTTGATGGTGAGAAGAGAGGACGCGAGTGCGTGTGTGCAAATTGCGTATGTGCTTCTGCAGCCGCTACCACTATACTAACGCTCTTTTGCTTTTCTTCTCTCTCACTCACTCACTCATGTACTCACACTCGTTTATGATGTATAATATGAAGATTTTAAATCTGACCTCCTCCTGTTACTATTCTCCTTGATTTGACAATTGTAAAAATTTCGTGGGATTTGTATTATGGAGATGATAGAAAGAGTAAATAGATCAGAGTTAAATTTGATTGAATTTTCTAATAATTACTTTAGTCAACACTGATTAACTTATAAACAACAAAACCTTTTCATTATTTCCTTGCACGTAGAACAAATACTCGCAAAACTTTTCGTATAGGCACTATACTCGTACTCGAATCAAAGATCGAATCACTATAGAACCAATTCAAAAACTATATAGGCAATCTTACCTATCGCCTGAAGCTTGTCAACAATTAGCTTTCACGATAAATCACACACACACACACACTTCCTTCAAACTTTTACTCAACCAAAAAAAAAAAAAAAAATACTGTGAGTAGCCTAACTGCTTACGATGATCTTACTACATCAACAAACTTAAAGCACCAAAAAAAATAAAAGAAAGAGTAACATACGAGAAAATATTTCACCACATAGACATTGAAAAGTTTGTCGAACACGCGCTACTATATAGGCGACACATTGCCGGCACGACGTCATAACTTCACACTTCGTGTGTAACGGGAGAACAGAGGGAGAGAGAAAAAAAAGAAAGAGATCGAGAGAGATAAGGTTTTCTTATTGAATGTAAGTCTTAGTGAGAGGAAAAGCTTTTTTTTTTCTCAAAAATCCGGAAGAGTCACTGCTTTGCAAGGTCGAGGCCGTTCGCCCTTCTTTTTTTTTCGTATCATAAGAAAGCTTGGTCTTTCAATTCCATAGTATTATATACACTCTCCTTAGTATCTGAAACCTTCCCCTCTCTTTTTTCAACGCCTTTTTTTTCTGTAAAAAAGTAAGGGGCTATATGTATATATGTGTGAGACATCATTTTTACGTCGTTACGCACGCTGCTACTGCTGGCTCCAAATGGCCTTTCTATATATATACCTACATACATATATACAGATATCTATATATAGAACGCGTTAACTTTGTTTATGTGATGTTTGATAAAGTTGAGTAGCGGGAAATGTACATTAGCCGCTCTTACATGGGTGTACCAGTGAATTTACTTCAAAATTTATGGTAAATCTTTATTCCTTTTTTTTTCTTCTTCTTCTTCTTATTTTCGTGATAAGAAATTTGATTTACTTGTGTCATAAAAAACTGTTATAAGGAGGATTTGAATTATTTTTTTTTATAAAAATTGTTTTATAGTTTATATTGAAATAACATATAAGCAAATATTAATTATACAGCAGTAGTGTAGATCAAGATATGGTCAGACACGTATCTAATCATTAATTAAATCATACGTCTGACCATATCTCAAGTTATACTATTGAAAGAATTTTCAAAATAAATTTTTATAAAACCGAACTGTCAGTATTGTAGGTCTGCCCATACATTGGCCATAGGGTTTACCGGTGCGGGCAAGCCTCAGAGGTCGAGAGGGAGAGAGAAGGAGAGAGAGTTGGCGACATGAGGCGACGCCTGCACGACGTCGTCTCTCAGCGCCCGCCTGTGTCTGTGGGCTCGCTGCAATTAGGGGTATTAATTAGCGGGCACTTTACCGTACGCCTCCTCCTCCTCCTACTCCTCTTCATACTACTCCTACCTACCTCCGTCCTTGTCTCTACTAACTATATATACATGCACACACATATATATGTATGCTTAGACGTAAGTGTGTATATACAACTTGGTAGAACGAATTTTGCCAATTTAACTCGAAATTAACCACAAACTTATTTGTTATACTGTTATGTGTAATGGAAAATATATTTAATTAAAGATGATATGGGTCATGTTATTTTACTGTGGTAATCGGAGTAATTTTTTTTTAAGTGGAGGGTATAAATTTTATTTTTGTAATTTGTAAATGAGAGAAGGATAATATAAATCAAAAACAACAAATGTACCAAGCTTCCATTAAAAGAGAAAATTATGCAGGAAAACAAGGCTTGTTAAATACTTGACTTTTAAATTCCTACGTTAAGTATAGACAATCGCATTTAGAATAGAGAGTATTGACGAGTCTCGCTAAAAGCACTGGGACTAATTGCAAGCTCATTTTCAAAACACTTCAACGAAATTTAATTGCATTCTCGTGATCAGTCGTCTGTATTTATAATAAAGTGTTTTCATCATTTTCGCAAAGAAAAACTTTATGATTTTTCAAATAATTGTAATTACAATTTTTCAAGCAATAAACTATCGTATTATAACATAAAATAGTTTAATATCAGTTTTTATAATTATAAAAAAAGAGGATTGACAGTAAATCAGTCAAGATTAAAAATCAAGTGAAATTCATACGTGCAAAAAATTTTGATGATCGACAGGTTCGGTAAGTCACTTTATTTCGACGTTGAGAATTACGTGCACAACCAGTCTCTCTCTCTCACTACCTAACTCCCCATTTCCACCCTCTGCCAAACTTGGAAATTCCATTATACGCGAGAGCTGGTCCATGCCACTTCCCTCTCAACGCTAATTGGGCTTATTCGATCATACATTGGACGTATATTTAATAACTTACCTGCTAACTGCATGACTCTATATAGTCGTTCATGATGATCGTAAAAGGGATCCTGATCTTTTTTCTTTTTTTTTTTTTAGTTATACTAAATTCCATTTCGATTTTGTGATTGATAGTTCTGAAAAATAAAATAAAAATTTTTTGTGTTATAAAACTGCTAAAAATATAGATGAAAGTGATTAAAAGTTTGATAAAATCAAAAGTAAAATGAATAGATTGAATATATGCAATTAAATTAAATTATTTAATTAATCACGATTCATATTGAATACCGCATATTTAAAAAAAAAAATCTAAATTAAGTTAAAACAAAAGAAAAACTTGATCAAAAGGTTTAACGACGTTTCTGTGGAAAAAAAAGTAAAATTGGCTGAAAGGCCGTTCATAAACAAAACTGAGTAACTGAAAAGAGAAGGAAAGACGAAATTAAAACAGAATTCTTAAAATATAATTTGCGCGTGACAGACTTTAGTAGTCACTCGATTTCTCTTCTTCACTCAGAGATCCCTCGAATCCTTGGTGGTACGTTTTTTTTTTTTATCTTTTTCTTCTTTTTTTTTTTTATTCTTGGTCCACAATTTCGTCTCCCACTCGGACAACTCCTTTTCCGGGTAATTTTGCCGCTTAAAGAGATTCCGGCCAATTACTACGAGCGTTTGTGGGCGTTGAATTTTAATTGGAAAGGATGAGGAGGAAGAGTCATGAAGGAGGAAAAGGGAATGAGAGAAAAAAAAAGTCGGCAATAGCGAAGCTTGATGGTAGAGAAAAAGGAAGAAAGAGAGGGAGAGAAAGATGAGATTTGATGTAGAATGTAAAAAAAGTGTGCCAGCTATACGAGAAAGAGAGAGAGAGAAGAGCGAGTGCGCGCGCGCGACTCTTTTCATTTAATTTTCTGTATTGCTTCCTTAGCTTGGTAGTTTTGAAACTTGGGATAGAGAAAAGGTAAACGATATAGACCTCAACGAAACAATCTCGCTTTTCTTCATGATGATGCGGCTTTTCATTTCTGACTATGTACCTATATATATATACAACAGCGATAATTAATTTGTTTATTGTACGAAGTTTTAATTGAATTTGTGTACTTATGAGTAGAGAGAAAGAGAGAAAATGAGTGGCACAAGTATATATTTTGCTGGAAAAAGTTTTATTTATTATTTTTTTTTTAGCATTTACTATATTAGCCTGTTTTAATCATACCCTTTTAATCATGCCAACAAAAAAGTTTCGAGTATTAAAAAATATTAGCATAAAAACGTGATACATCATCATGAAACGGATGCAATTATAAATATAAATTTAATAATAATTAATTTAATCAAAAGTTTTATTACGAATATACTCGAAAAAAAATCCAAACTTATCTCTACCTAAATCCTATTTAAATAAGCCTACAACTTATTAATTACAATAATAATAATAATCATATTTAGCCAAAATCTTTCACACAAATTCATAGCAAAGGACTACACCACACTAGGGCGTCTCATTCGCGCTGAATCTTCCCTTCCTCCTTTCCTTCCTCCCGCCAGTAACAGCAGCAGCAGCTACAGCTACAGCCATCTACGCCCGAGCGTCCAGCGCTCGCAATAATTAACGAGCCGTCCTTATGCTTAATTGGGTTAATCTATAGAGATTCATTAGCGCGCGCGCACCTAGGTTCCTGCTGCTGCTGTTGCTCCTCCGACGCTACTACCACTACTACTACTACTACTGCAGTAGCACCACTATGCGGGAATGGCAAATTAGCCCCGGAGATTCTCGTCTTTCTCTTCTCTCTCCTCTCCCCTTACTTCTCTTCAACTCTCCTCTTAACCTTCCTTCCTTCCCCCTCGTATAGTCCAGACAAGTTATATCCAGGCCACAGCGGCAACAGCTTATATATACTCTTGCCAACGATTCAAGCTAGCTTTGCTGCGGACGAGTCGGTGGTGTAGAAGCGATGATTATTTCGCGATTCTGCGAAAGGCTGATATTCTCGCTATGATATTGATTCTCTTCTCTCTCTCTCGTTCTCTTCTGGGTTTTGGTTGATGTGTTCCGGTATTAGCACTTGCTAATTGCACCGATTGATGAAGCTTGGAATATACCTAGTGTTGTTTTTGGTAAATTGAGAATCAGAGATATATAATTATGCAATACTTGATGGATATTATGTTTTGTTTCTTGTTATAATGAAATTGGTTAGTTGGAAATTTTGTAAAGTTTTGCATTTTCGTGATTTATTTGAATATCTCGTATTGAATTTGTAGAGATTGATTGTGATGAAATTAAATTTTAGTTAAAATGCTCTTTTAATACTTTTTAAAAGAATAAATTATAAAAGTATATAATTTTAAGTAAACTAAAGAAAATGGTATGGTAAAATAAAAAAAAATTTTAATTAACTTGTCTGACTAAGTTTGCCTGTATCTACTGCGACATACAAATCACAATTTTTTAGACATCAAATAATCGATAATCTATCATAAAAGTCATATTATTATGTTATCTAAATAAAAAAATCGCATCTTTTTAAAAAATAAAAACTTTCAAGATGCGCGGCTGCTTGAAAATCATCCGTATACCGCGTGTCTTGGCGCGTCCGTTACCAACGTCGCCGAGTAGAAACTAGTGCCGCCACGCCACGGCAGTTCAGCTAAGCTCCGATCGCCTAGCTTTTAATCAATTTCACGTACTCCGTCGTCTTCAACTCTGAGCGTCGTGGCGCGAATCAAGGCGTTTCGTTTAAATTTCAATAATACAGTTGGTTAAGAAATAGCTATCGCGTTAGCTTGTAAAATTTTTTTCAATAATTTTTTTTTAAAATTAGTTTTTTTGTTTATATTGTAATAAATGGAGAAGATTCTTCAGTATTAGTATTTGAATTTTAGTTTTAATTAAAAAGTATTTTTACAGTAAAACAATTAAAATAAAGAATTGATCAAGAAAGAGAATGAGAGAAATAAAAAAAAAATAAAATTCTTAATGAACTCCAAACTTAGCACAACAAAAGGGTGTAAAAATTATAGCTAGCAATAAAACAATACAAAACATCAAGTCAACTGCCAGGACGAATGAAAAAAAAATTGTAAGTCACTTATAAGAAACGAGTAAGAACCTTAGGGCATAGAAAAAAACGAAAAAAAATGAAGAATTTTCCAGCCGTTTCCCCTATTGACTAAGGCAGCACGTGTGTAAACGTGCCTCTACGTGCGTTTCAACTGCACACGAGAAGGGATATTACTAAAGTTTTACGCCAAGCTATAGGCTCGTACGAGAGGCCGAGCTAATAAGTATTGGAAAAAATACGGCGAGGTAGGATATAACTTTTTAAGAACTGTTTAGGATGAGGGGAGAGGGAATGAGAGGATGGAGGGAATGAAAGAAATGAAAAATTTTAATAAAATGAGTATTGAAATTGGGAAGGGGATTCGTAATTGTTTATGATGTTGTAGAAATTGGTTGATATGTAAATCTTTAAATAGCAAGTTTTAATTTTGAGTAATTGGAAAATAAAGTTAGAACGAGCAATAAACTTTTATTATTGAGACTCATAATTTATTTCTTATTTAACGAATGGTAAATTGATTATAGGCTTCTAATATAAAAAAGCGTCTAAAAACTAATAACGATAATTTCTCAGTATTTATCTTCACATACAGCAAAAGCGTAAAACAAACGTTCAACAAAAGAACCCATACAAAAAAAGCCAAACAAATACTAAGAAAACGAAAAGAACAGGAGAGTAAAAAAAAGGTATAAGGTACAAATAGCAAAAGAGTCGAAAAAGAGAGTGTGACGTTTACGGGAAGTAAGTTTATGAACACACCTCACATAAATTGTCGCGGCTCTTTAAGAAATTGGAAAAGGTGCGGGGTGACGTGGAAGAAGAGGCGTAAGAAAACAGCTTGAGTCGAGTGGTTTGAGAACTTTTTGAAGACCTTAAGAGCGCCACACCTTTTTTTTTCATCCCTCCCTCTTCTTTTCTACTTCGTAACTGCTACCAGCTCTCTTTAACGGCAAGCAGCAAAAAAGAAGAAGAAGAAAAAAAAAGGCGATGAAGACTAGGGGTCGAGCAGTAAGTAGTAGTAGCAAAACCGAGTGCTTGTGGCACTGAAGAAGAAGAAGAAGCCCAGTCGAGTAAAGCGAATTGAAGAGGAGAGTCCGGATATGCGCTAGAGCAATTCTCCTTAGTATATATACGATAAATTATGTACCTTATAAAAATTATTTTTATTTTTTCTTTCTTTTTTTATTAATTCTAAGAATTACGTAATATTCTTGATTAAATTAGAGAAAGTGATTAAATCTATCTAATTATATTATACTTGTTACGTAATTCCGATATAATTAATACAATTATATCACACCATACCAAAAATAACTAAACTATTTAATCTTAAATATCTATCATTTCAATACCCTTACAATTTTTTTTTTTTTTTTCAAAATCTCAACACACTTTCCTCCCCTTCCTTTCCCCCCTTTCCAAAAAAAAGAAAAAGATTTAATGCTAACGCATCACATTCAAAGTACCCAACACTCCGCAGCCTCATATCACCTATATGCTTTGTCAACGGCGTCACATCCCCACCACTTTCATCCTTCCTGGGTGAAAGGGAGAGAGGAAGCATCGTACGCCATTAGCGACGCCGTGATCGATATTAGCAAATATTTCCCGCGGGATGTTTACCGGGTATACATATATACATATAACGTGTGTCACACAGTTGCCCTGCCACGTTAGCGTCGATAATACACCGCTACAGCAACAACGACGAGAACGACGACGACGATGCCTGGAGCTTCGACGCTTTATCGACGCTGACATTTATTCAAATGTAATATCTTGTCTGGGGAAGATTACCCCCGCTTATATACGTGAAATGCGTCCCCCAGGCCTTGACTTGCGTGAGAGCTTGTATAAGTATATACTGTATGTATTGTGTGTATGTGTGGTATGTTCTAAAACTTTCTTGCTTTGTGTTAGAAGGAATATAGTTTTGGTAAGAGTTAAAAGTTTGAATAAGGCTGATGTTTTTCTTTTTATTTAAATGTAGATTATTTTTTATTAAATGTAAATAATTGTTGATAATAAAAATAATTTAGTTTAATTTTAGAATAATTTGATATTATTAAAATGATTGAGTATAAGATAATAACTATAGGATCGATCTTAATTTGGAAACGTTTGATTATTATTAATGTATTCTAAGATCTTGGTACACTCCTAAGTCTGCACAACGAGATTGGCATAATCTTCACGTAACTGTAATCAGAGAGCTTCTCTCACTCTCTCTCTTCTTCCTCTTACTCTGTCGTTGTCATGAATTCAAAATTTAATTGAATTTTCGTATAGTTTAGACACGATGAGAAAAGCAGAATTTTGAAACGATTTCTATACTTGACATATTTTGCTTATTAATATACAAGTTATTATAATGTTTAAGATTAATTGCAATATATTAATTATCAAAAATAATATAATTTATTAAAACGTCATTTATATTTCTTTAATTTATAATATAATACTTAATCAATAAGAACAAATTTTTATTTTATTAATTTTTATTTTAAATTTGAAATTTATAAAACATTCTAATATTGACCTATTTATTTTTTCCATATTGCATGTATCAGTCAATCTAATCTGTCAGACACGTAACTTTGTCGACAAGTAATTTGAAATGGCAGCGATCATTTGACATAACTGCTATAGCCATTCACAGGAGATACACAGTGTGTAATTGACGTTTCCTGGGTTGCAATTTCAAAATCCAATTATTGCAGATTTAGCATTATGTATTTGTTCATTATATTTATCTAATATAAAGTGTGTCTTTCAATCCAAAATACACAACTGTGCAATTTGACATGTTTAAGACGTGAAAATTAATCAAGCTTACGTAAACAATAATTTTATAATAATTCCACGAATTATTATATAATTTAAATTTCGAATCTCAACTATACTTCAGTCAAGCAAATTATAAAAAAAAAAAAAAAAAAAATAAAGAAATAACCCAATACTGTTATTAGTACTTCCTCCATACACATATTCCTATTAAACGCAAAAAAAGGATACATACAAAACTTTTTAGTGAAAAAGAGTCCAGCACAAAAAAGATGAAAATATTCACGTGGGAAAGAGTACGTGTCAAATGGAGAATTAATTCGAGGACCACCAAATCCCGTATATACATTATTCTCTCTCTCTCAGAGTCACCAAAAGAGGAAGGAAGGAAGGAAGAGCAGAGTATGAGAAGAGAGAAGCTCGGAGTATAGAACTCTCGTAGAGCAAAAGGGTCATTTTGATTGCCAGAGTTTCGAGGGATAGAAGCAGCAGCACACAACCACCACACACCCATACCTCTATATCTGGACTGTCCAGTCTCCTCCCGTAGGTACCTAGCCAGATGTCGCCACGGGCGTGACGTCACTGGTTAACTACCTCTTCTGTAGTGAAGGAGGAAGGACTCATGGCTATACGAAGTCATGTGTGTGTGTGTGTGTGTGTGCGTGTGTGTGTGTGTGCACCGGCCGGTCAGCCGATATACCCGCACAACCACCATGTGGAAGGAGAAAAGGGGAGGGGGGAAAGGTTTAGAGGGATGATTCTGATTAATTACCGATAGTTACACAAGCTGACGCCAACACCGGCCGGTGAGAAACCGGACGAAACGACCCTATCTCTGCTATACTGCAAGCGCAAAAGCAACCGCGCGTCCTCGCCCTGTCTCTATACCCCCACCTCTTTCCTAACCAGTTTAACGGTAGCAACAGTAATGTATATATAAAGCTTTACCAACCCTCGATATATTTTGCGTGTATATATATACATATCTGGTCTGGATGACATTATCTCGCTTGAGCTTGGTTTCTGCCAAACGTTTTTTAAGTATCGAAAAATATCGCGTATTGGTGGGTTGAGGTAGTTTTGGTCGATTGGGGTCGTCGATGAAATTCACATTTTCATTGATAACTGTCTGGTTGACTTTTTTTTTTTTGAAAAACTGATTGGTATTTAATATATTTGTTTTTGCCAATTTTATTTAAAATTTAAATAGTTAAAAAATGTTGTTTAAGGATTATATTAAATTTAAAAAAAAAAAGTTAATATATAAAAAATTATTTTGCATGATAATTACTCGAAGTAAATCTCAATAAGCAAACGATAATCCCCCCTCATTTATTATACAATTCAAAATTACCTCCTAAAAGCGAATTTTCCAGTCAGCTCACCAAAACTGCCAGTTAAACTTTTCATAAATTTCAAAACGAAGCGTACACCGAGTAAACGAGTATAGTCGAAAACGACACAAGAGCACACGTATATATATGTATGTATAGCAACGCACGCGTGTCCGGTTTAATCCACGACGATCCGATTTAATTGAGCGATTAACGGCTAAACACCGGGACTTGCTGTATATGTACGTATATATGTGTGTGTCTCTTTCTCTGTTGCTCTTGTTGCTTTTAGTCGTATCTCCAACGAAGCGAGACGTAGAATCATCCATAGTCAGTTCGTGCTTGGAAAATATAACTCGGGGATATTTATGACCGGGATTAGCTGCGATAATTGGTCGTGTAATATACAGGAATATTCGCGGGGTGTTGTACTGCCCAATGGTATAGGATGTGAGGGATGTTTGCAATGATATGTGTTTGTGTATATCATGTTGAATATGATACAACCTTGGTTTTTTAGATTCAATTTTATGGTTTTTATCGTTCAGGGCTTTTTGAGTTTAAATTTTTTTTCCGATACGATTGTGTATTATATGAATAAAGATTGAAAATTAATGTAGTTATTTTATTTTAGACTTGTATGAAATATTAAGAAGTAAGAAAATAAATTTAGAAGTTAAACAATTCTACTTGATTTATGAATCATAAATGTCATAAAGAGTAATAAAAAGGTAAATTTGTCAAAGATAAATTAAGGTGAACGTTATAAAACTTTTTTGATTATAACTCAAAAAAAAAGAAAAAAATTATTTAACTGTATTTAGAGTTGTATAAAAGATTACCTTGTAACTTTCAACAGTCTATCACATACAATTTATCGACGCAATAACTAATCAAAAAATAAGTCACCTTTCTAAGATATCCTTATGAAACTTGATAAGAACTAAACTTTATTATTTCAACAAATCTAACCAATTTATCAACACGTACTAAGATCTCTAAAAAATCTTATCCTCAAATTTAAAAAATTTAGATAATCTCACAATGAACAATTAGAAACCTTAAGCCAACTTTATCACAGACAATAGATTCACAACCAATCGGACCAAAGGATTAAGGTATACTTCGATCGAGGGTGGTGGAAAATGATTGGAGGGTAGATCATCTATATACAACAACAACAATAACAACATAGGGTATTTCGTAGAGAAAGCATATATAGTGGTATAAACTCGCGCTCGAGGCTAATGACGGCTATGCAAAATCAGTTTCAATGTGGGGGGGGGGAAGAGGAGGCTTCGTTACCTGCTATTGCTTTTAATTGGCTAGGGGCTCTTCTCTGGATCCTCTTCGATTGATTCCTTGCGTAGTGTAGTAGTAGTTGCGAGTTTAGTAGCAATCAGTAGCCAATGAGCGCGAAATGCGAGTATGAGGATTAGAGTATTATGTGGAGAAGCTTCTGTAAGATGTTTGTATCGGTAGTAGTAGTAATCGATAATTTCCGTAATTGTATAATATCGAATTTTCATAAACTTTATTCTTTTTTTATCTCCAACTTTCATAATTTAAATATGTAATTATGAAAATTCATCGTATAATTCTTCAAATTTCTCAAAAATCATTAAATCATCAACTCGTCAAAATACAAAACAAATCCAATGGAATGAGAATTCAATGCGCAGAGTAGTAGTAGTAGTAGGTGTATACACACCATTACCGCAATTTCTCATTAAATCCATCGAGCGTGACAAAGCACGTTATTACAAACACCGCTCATTACGATCGGACACCTATTTTCTTTTTTTTTTTTTTTCATTTTCTTCCCATCCATCTCCTCACTCACCCTTGAATCATTATCATCATCATCATCATTGCAATAATCTATGCCCCCTCCCCCCTCAGTGTTTTCCATTCTAATTGCCCTGCGTAATTAAATCCCAGTTAATAACACTCGCTAAAGGGGAGAGATAGAGAGAGATAGACAGGAGAAGGGGGGAGAGAAATCGTAGAAAGGTCATACCAAAGCGAAGCCAAAGCGCATTATTGCATCCACAATTACACGCCGCCAACGCTACAATGCTCGCATTATCAGATTTCATTAAAATTGCACTAACAAATACCACGCTGCTGAGCTTTGGGGGTGGTAGTAGTAGGGGAAGAGAAGCTCGTACGTTTGGTTCGAGCTGCCGTTATTAGATTTATCCTAGCTACCCTCCCTCCTTCCCATCCTTCTTCTCTCCCTACATGTACTAGGTAATTGGTTATCCACTGGAATTCGCTTCGATTCGCGAACTCTCGTAGTCGATGTTGTGCTCTTTGGATTAAAGCGTTTTGGTAAATCTGAATTGTTGTATTTATGGAGAGAGGGTGAAGTATTACGTGTATCTGTGAGTCAAGCTAAAAATTGTATACTTTTTTTTTTTTAAAGCACAAGAATTTATTTTGATGTGTTCAAGATTTTTGACATAAAGAAGCTATTTGTTTTAAAATGTAATTTATTATACAATTTTTTGACAATAGATTAAAGGTATGTTTATAAATAAATTATTATAATATCCTACGATTATTCGAATTACACTAAATTTGTAATAAATAAATGGTTCCAGGAAATTCAATATAATTTTGAAAATTAGAGGAATGGTTAATTGTGGTTGGTTCCACATTTGGAAATCACAAAGCTTTCATCAAAGTTTAATTACGAAAATGATTATATATGTATTACAGGAATAATTTTCGATTAATGGTTGATTAAATATTTTATAATTATAATGTAATAACAACGAAATTCATTTACGTGAATTCTAATCATACGGGTATCTACTCTTACATACCGTAATTAATAGCAAAATTAAATAATGGGATCAAATATATGAGGTACTATTATTGCATAAAGAGATTCCTCTTTTAATTCAATTAGAATTTATTGATACTCATTATAGTAAAACTATTGTATAATTTAAATAGCCAAATTATAAAAGGAATTGAAATACTTTTAAGTAGTATAAGTATGAAACAGGTCAGACAAAAAAGTATTTATAATTCATAAATAAAATTGCAGACAAAATTTATTTTAAATAGTTTTATAAGTATCTAATATTTATGGAATTTTAATAAATAATAGATATTAATAAATTAAATCTAACTCTTCAATAATAAAACAAACAAATAAAAATCTTTTTCAAGAAGTTTCCGATGCTAAAACTGTTAGACTTTCAAAAAATTCGATACCCTTAATTATTAGAATATTTTTCTCTAGTCTACTTTATCTTGCATATCCGAAGCTCTCGATCTAAAAAACTTTTAACTGTTCTTTAAAAGTTGTTTATTTTCTCAGAATTATCACCTCCACTCTCCTTTCGAAAAAAAAACCAAGTCCAAGAAGTTGAAAAATTTTTGGGTCAGCCCGCCTTTCAAACTCATAATCGAAGGAGGGGGTGGTCGGTAGAGTACGCCATCGTATCAGGACCCGAAGAAAAAGACGCCTAGACTAAGATCAGGTCGTGTGAAAAACGAAAGGAGAAAGGGAGAGAGTGAGTGAGAGAGAAAACGCGAAGACAAGGTGTGGTGACCACTACCACCACCACCACCACCACCAGCTCCAGTCTCAGTAGAAAGCATCGCAAGCTCGTAAGACGCGCCCAAGCGTCTCTGGTAGCAAAGTTATAGGGGTGGGGAAGCTTTCACCTATCAACCTAGCCCGAGCTTGCGAGCCACGCCTATGCAAGTGAGTTGCCGCCCCACGGCCAATAGCCGTACCGGCGCTGGCAACGGGCTGCTTTTGCTCGTCAAGCTCTCTCACTCGCCGCGAGCCCAGAGAGCTTGCGAGCTTTGCCGCGAGCGGGACTGGCGCAGGACTAGAGCTTGTTGCAAGCTTGACTTTATTCCACCGGCGCAAACGCCACGTGCCAAGCGAGCGGATTGCACGTGCGCGCTGCGCTGAGTTGTCTACTGTACGAGCCGAAAGCTCGAACGCGCGAGAGCTTTTGACGAGAAGAGCAAGAGATATTATTCATTGATTGTTGTTTTATCTTGAGAATGCGATGTCGATAATTACTGATTTTTTAAAGGGATAATTTATTGCTTTTGGGGTAATTTAATTAAGACGAATAGTATTTCAGTAGAACGAGTATAATAAATGTAAAGATTTAAAAGGAGAAGATTAGCTTTTACGTAAGTAAATTTGATATTATTAATTTTGATTGATTTAATATTTAAAATACGACGAGTTTTCTCAAGCTTCAATTATTATTTAATGAAATGCTAATTATTTAATAATAAGCTGCTACGGATCGATATTTATAATAAGAATTTCAATAAATTAATAAAAATATGAAATTTTTTTTATTAATTTTATTTCAATTTAATAATTCAAAATAATTAAATAATTAAAAAGGTATTCTTATAACATTTCTGATTCAAAAAAATTATTTAATGAAAATTTTATAAAAAATCGTTTAGTGCTCGATGTAATAATATTTTAATGAATTACCTTATCAGAACCAATTTTATTATTAATCAATTTTTACATAATTAAATTTTTTTTAAGTTTGATAAAAAATAGCGCATTTTATTAAAAATTATCGACAAAAATCATAATAATAAGTTATTCGCTGTTATATTATTAAAACTACACAATAAAAATTGAATATTTATTAATTAATTAATATCCAACTGAATAAATCGTATTTATTCATAATTTTCGTTAGCGTATTATACAAGATATTTGAGTAGTCAATTTCCCATGTCTATTACTTCTCCCTCGTTCATAGGTTACTTATCAGGCTGTCGTTTAACGTTCAACAGTTGGTCTTTCTTTTATCTTTCGGAGAAAAGAGACGAGCTCACGTACCCACTCGACTAAGCCTTGAAGCGGACTCTTTTGCGAATCTTGTCATTCGAGAAATTATATTAACTTAAAGAAGTTATAAGTTATTATAATAAAATTGTATTTGAGAATAAGATATTTTTATAAAATGACATCAAATTATCTAGTTCATTGAAAAAATCTTTTAAGATTGACAGTAAGATAGTTGAGTAATAATAATTTAAAAATCAGTCTTAAATATTATAAATTTTAATGCGCTTTCTATAATACAAAATAAGAAATTTTTTTTTTATTTTTACATTATAATAATATAAATACGAGCTTTACATAAAATCCAAAGTAAAAGTCTCTTTAAAGTTATATCAACCATAAGGCTTCATCTTTTCCTCGCTGTATATAAAGAAATCTCACGAATTCCATTTCCTTTCTCACTTTCGTACATATACACATAACAATGAGAAAAAAAAGCTGCGTCGAAATAAATCAGAAAAGCTCGCGACGCCAGGCAGTCTCTCTAGAAAGCTTGAGCTCACACATGGTGCGAACAAAAAGAACGGCTGTGAAGTCAAAAAAAAAAAAAAAAAAAAAAGACGGGGAAGGGGAAAGAGAGGGGGGGAGATCACCCCCGGGGGGGGGGGGATGCCGGGCGGGGGGGGGGGGGGGGGGGAGGGGGGGGGGGGACCGTACGACGACGCTTGGTGTAGAGAGGGAGTAAGAGCGTGGAGGGCGATAAATAGTACTGACAAAGTTTGGGAGGCTCTAACTGAGAGGGGAAGAAAAGAACGCTCTGAAAGTTGTAGGAGAATGGGTAAGGTCGTGGGACGATTACGCGCTACTTCTCGGACGTGAAACGTATGTGTAACCTCTCGACCATTCTCTTAAGCGTTTTGTTACTCGTATAAATTTTTATTTTTATGCCTAAACTTTTTTTTCATTTTTGTTTATTTTGATGACAATAAAAGTAAAAATGCTTCTCAGATCTTTTATAATACGTGAATTTTTCATGCTTCAAGTAGAAACATTCCAGTTTTGTCAGACGATCTTAAACGATGTCATTGTTTTAAAAATCAACCCTGTCTGACCATACTCGGATATTTTCACTTAAATTCAATCTTCACAACAACAAAAAATCTCTTCTCTAATCATTCAAAAAAATTCACGCATTACACAAATTATTGAAAAATGATCATCCCTCCATTCAATAATCATCAAGAGATTCCTCATTAAATTCCACTCAATCAGCAGCAAAGCTTTAATGCAATCGTCTACCAAACAAAAGCAACGAACTAGTGCAATTTAGCCAATCTAAATAACCACTCTCTTTCTCCCTCCTCTTCATCCTCCTCCAAGCTCCATACACTCGAGACTTAAGCGAGAAAGCACGCGCATACGCGTCAGCCCTCACAAGTGTCATACATCACGAAAATCGGATTTAATCTCATTTTATCCCCGCCTCTCTCTCTCTCTCTATCTCACTACATACCCAGTCTGCCTACCATCTCTACCTCTCTCCCTACTTCATCCACCCTACCTCTCCCTTTCACTCTCTGCATCCAAGCCTAATCGCGCTCAATTCACGTATACGCCACTCTCATGTACGGCTGATCGGTCCAATATTAGCCTCTCGTATTGGTCGAGTGCAAAATCAGCCCCCCTATTACTCTCTCTCTATCTCTCTCTCTCTCTATCTCTCTCTCTCTCTATCTCTCTCCTCTTCATTACCCCCTTGTAAGCGTTCGTACAAATCTTTTTTACTCGAAACCAGCTTGTTCAACTCTATTTATTTTTATCATCAAAAGTACTGATCTTCAATGTATCAAACGCATCATTGTAAATCCTCATTTACAAAAATTGATTAATCAATAAAACTTTCAATTAATTTATTCAACTTATCTTCTATTAACTTTCATCCGAACATAAATATACTCATATTTCAACATTGTAAATCTTGATAAATAATCAACCAACACGTATCAGTTATTCAAACTCACCCTTCCACATCTTGCAAGAGCTCGAGTTCTCAACGTGACTCTTGAGTTGCATTACTGAAATTCCGTAGATCTCATCGACTCGTATATCTCTCGTAATGGCAGTTGGCATGCGGCTCGTGCCTCATTGCGACCATACCTGACTGACTCTGGACGTTTCTGTAGACGTGGCGTTACTCAGTAACGTTATGTTGACTTAGTGGGCATGACTAGATTTTGATCTTTCCATACTTGACGTTCTGTATGATGATACTCATACCTTTGTCATTTCTTGTGTTTCTTGGTATCAAGTAGGACTGTAGAGTAATGCATTGTTGAGATTATTGCGATTGTATGTCATTTCAGATATGCCAAATGACTTAAGGGAACCATCGCTTATAGATAATCGATTTTTCATTTTAGAATATGAATGTATATGGTAAAAAAGAAGCTTGAGCTTTCATTTAAAAACTTATTTCATAAGTAAAAAATATCGATTTACATCTACTCACTACAAATATTTTTTTATCTCTTTACTATTTTATAAACAAAAAAAAAGAAATAAATAAAAAAAAAAGATAAACAAATCACAAAACAAGTTATCTCCATTAGTAAACGATTTAGTTATTGAGCGGTCTAGCGTACGTATTCATTAAGCTCGCAGATAGTATAGCGCATTGCACGCGCGCGATTTCACAATATATATTCTCTTGTGCTCTGCAACCTTCTCCCCAATCCCTATCATAGCCATTGCCTATCCTTTTTTTTTCTCCCACCCTCCCAAACCAAGCGGCACGTAACAATTACAGCCAGGACAAATAAATTTCCGCGAAACGTTTGGTCTGTGTAGAATAGAAGGGGGAAAAGAGAGGCGTAGTAGAGAAGAGAGAGAAGAGAGAGAGAGAGAGAAAGAGAGTGTAACATAGAGAGAAGAGGTACACCATCTCACTCCTACCCCTCGGGGCATCACATGCGGGCTTGTACACGTAGGGCGCATATGTATATACAGAGGGAGTGAGTCAGATTCCCTCTCTCTCTCGCAAGCGAATTCCCGTACTGTGGCATTCCCACGCACGCACGCATGCAAGAGAAGAGTGAGAGAAAGGGGAGGGGGGGGTTGAGTGGTGAGATTGCGTACACGCCAAAAATCGTGAAACAAAACAAACGCAACTAATTTAACTCGCGCTCTCGAACAATTAATCCAGAGGCATTTAATTTGATGGCTCCAGTCTCGACTTCTCGCATACCTGACTGTCTCTCTCACTCTGTGAGTAAGACAGAGAAAAAGCTTGAATTTTCTGGATGGCTTCGTTTTGGTGGATGAAAAAAAAATATAGCGAGAGCTGCATTTTGAAAGCTCTTGGAGAATTTTTTAAATTGTAAAGGAAATTAGGAGTAAAAAGCTTCAAATTGTTTTTATTTCTTTTTCTCAATTACAATTATTGAATGACTTTTTGATTAATTATTAATAAGAGAACTCGTGTTGTATTTGCAACTGAAAAATTTTTAAAAGGATTTAAAAAATAAAAAAAAAAATAAATACACTTTACGAGAATCGTGTTGTCAGATCGAGTTAAAGTAAGCGTATACGAAAAAATATTTGAACGCAGGGGGTGACCCAGCTTGTGAACTGCAAGCTCACTCTGATGCAGCGGCAGCAGCAGTAGTAGCCATTAAACTTATTTACCAACGTCATTACCAGCATCCGTATTCGCGTCACGCTAAGCGCATTTGGTTTGGACAATCGGGTGAGTTGGTTGGTTTGAGCTTGCAAGCTCGCAGTTTCGATGAATATTGCACCCTGAGGGACACTTTGTGTGTGCCCATTTGCTATATACTACCTCGCTAATTTTTCAAACGCTTTCGTAGGTAGGGGGGAGTAATGGCCACGGGTAATTACAGATTTTTATCGTTTCAAGTGGCCCATGGGGCGTAATTATTAGCTTGACCCGCAACCTGACGCTTTTCGATGGTGGCACGTGCAAACGCTTAGTTCTGTTATAACTGAAGATTTGTTGTATATGTACCTGCTTCTTGTACCTATAAAAGATATGCTGGAATCGTACTTGTGATATCATATAGATATGTAAACTTATATTTGTTATATATTGTTGGAATTTGAGTATCGATATATTTGCGTTTTAGATTTTTTTTTTATATTCCTTTTTTTTCAAAAGCTTACGATTTCATTCGTTTTTTTCCAAGCGTGACTGTAAATAAAATTTCAAAAAAATATGTATTTTTATTTATTTATTCTTTTTTTTTTATTCAAAGTACATAAAAATTTAACGAGTGTTTATTTGATTTCCGGCCTTTACGCGCGCGAATTTTCAGGAATTCATTTTGTTTTCAAACCTCGAAAAGTTTCGAAAACTCGAAAAAAAAAAGTTTGATTGACAGACGAGCGATTATTAACAAAAAAAAAAAAAAGAAAGAAAAAAACAAACGCGGCTTATCCAAAGTAAATAAACAAACTTTTTTTTATTTTTTTTTATAAAACGTATAATGCGTTCATGACTATCCAGTCAAATGTAATAAAATTTTCAAAGTAAAAATTCGATAAAGAGTTTATAAAAAAAAAGAGTGAATAAAGCGTGTTCATACGTGGAAAACCGACAGAATTACCGACATTTAAAGCCAACAGCTTGCAAGCACGCAAGATAGGAAGCTTGATCGCATAAAAGCTGCCTAATAATCGGCCACAAACCAGTGGAAAGTACAGAGTATGAAATGAAAGCCATATCAAAAGCAAACACATGCTAGTTATTCACAAAACACACGCATCATTTATTACCTTTAACTTTTCGCAACTAATTCGCAAAAAAAAAGAGAAAAAAAAACAGTAACACAGGTATAAAATTAGAATAGAAAAAAATAAATAAATAAATAAATAACACACCATACCTATCCATCTTTATTTACTCGCACCCGCTTGCAATTACATATAGTTTTACATGTTTGCAAGCGGGTCAAACACACAAATAGTATATCTCAGAGCATATTCAAAAAGGGCAGTAAGGGGAGTGCAAGAGAAAGGGGGAGGGAAGTCAAGAGAAATCACACGCACATATATATACATATATGTCCACAAGTCCATCTCTAATTTATATGGGTTTGCTATTAATTACCTCGGTCCACTGACAAACCTATGTCCCCTGTAACCGATCAGAGTACCAGTTCAGTAGTAAACTCGTCCTTGTTTGTCCTTACAACATACGATGGAAACGAGAAAGAGAGAGGAAGAGAGATACTTGTGTATTTGATCAAGCTTGCGTTTATACAAGCTCGTGTACGGTCTAGCAAATAGAAATCCAATTAGCGTACGTGGTTGGAAAAAAATTTTTTTTTGACGAACACACACGTGGAGCTCCGTTTAAGAATCTAAATGCAAAATTCATGATAGAAATCGAAGGAATGAGAGAGAGAGAGAAGGGAGTAGGTAAAGGCTTGTTTGATTTTCTGCTTCGGAAGAGTAGAGAGAGGTGGGTAAGCGTTGCACGTCTGCGGGTGAACCCAGGGTTTACTGTGCTTACAGGTCCTCTACATATATATATATATATATACACGTATATTTACGTGTTTGCAAGCTGCTAGTGAAATTATTCAAGGACTTACGAGTATAGGGTAACTTGGTTTCTTGCGTAAAGCGAAGCTTGACTGATGTGTCGAATAGAGACTTGATTTTGATGATTGTATACTGATGATTGTGGTGATGCGATTGAGATAAAGATAGGTGAGATGATTTATAATTTATTATGAGATACATATTAGTTTCGTGATCATTTATTATTTCTATATTTTTGATATTCAGATTTTAATTTACATTGGCATGGTTACACACACACATACACTGCTTAACGATGTAATAGCAAATGTTTATACATGAGAGAGAAATTTCGGGGTGAGAGAGAGAGAGAGGGTAGGTATATATATTGATGGACGTTAACGCGCGAATTGAGATCGTTTTAACATGTACAGTATACCACATACATATATAGCGTGTATTTTGATATAATGCGTTTAATTAAATTTTATTAGTCGGTTATTAATACAAGACTTTATGTATGTGTATATGTATGTGAGAACGCGGTGTTTGTGTTATAATTAATTTGTATAATATTGAGTGTAATATTCAATTACGAATTAATGAGATGGTGTAAATTTCGTAATTATTTCATGATATTATATACCTGTTGTGTGTGTGTGCATGTATGTGAAGGTATGTGTTTGTGGCAAATACAAATGAAATAATACATATAGCATTGTTGTATTATTGTATGTATGTATAGACATTTTTGATTGTAGGTATGTGTAAACTGACACATCGATAATATATTTCTTAAAATTAAAATTAACAAATGTGTTTTCGGTAATTTACAATTTAACAACCGTAATAATAATCACATTTAACAATGAATATTAATCATTTAAACGATACGTATTGATGATATGAATTATTGAAATTAAAAATTAAAAAAAAAAAAAGAGTATTATAAAAAAAAAAATTTTACATCGATGCATATTAATTAATAAATAACTTCCAAGCTGCATAGCACTAACTAACGTAACACAACACACATACACTCTAAAACGCCACACACTTTTCTCTCCTTCTCATCCACAAACTTCCACCTCGACTTGCTCTTATAATCGCGTTACGTAGAGCCTTAGGTGCATGTCACGAACAGCGATAGTAGCAGCATAGCAAAAAGAGACATAACATAGCAGGCAGGTATAAGCATCGAAGCTATTGCCTTCACCATCTCCTTTCCCAGAAAACATTATATATCTATACAATATACGTATTATAGTATATTATAAGCGCGAATAACTCAAGCTTGATATAAACTACACGAAAGCGCGGGAAAAGTTCAACATAACTTCTATATAACGTGGAAGGTTTCGTACGTAGTTTCACTCTATATACATATACATACATACATACACCCTCTTTCCGAATTAGCGACTCGCTGACTATATACAGAACCAAAGTCGCGCTTGGCGGCAGCCCGAGGTAAATTTGTTCTAGCGTGAGCTTACATGGGTTGCGTTAAGTACATAGGTGTCTACGTAGCAGCAGCAGCAGCAGCAGTAGCAACCCTAGAGCAAGCCTATGTATGTTACTTGTGTGTGTTACGTTAGGATGTATGTATGTATGTATGTATGTATGTATGTATGATATGTGATAAGAAGTTGAGGGAAGGCCCTAAGTTTCTCTTCTACCGATACGAGAGAGAGAGGCAGAGACTTGGTTGTAAAATTATTGAATACATTATGCATTACTGTACGAGGAATCTATATATATATATATATATATATATATATATATATATATATATATATATATATATTGCGTATCGGCTTTTCCTTAGGCGTTTCTGTCTTTATCGTGGACTTATAGTTTTGGATTATGCTAAATGTTTGATGTTGTTGGTTACAGAATGTACCGTGTGAGTGTGTGCGTATGAAGGTACGTGTAAGTATAATAAAGTGAAAATGTGTATATTAATGGAAATTAAGTTGATATGGTTTAATTGTAATTTGATTTTGATGATTTATTGGGGTTGTTTATTTTTGAAGTAATTGGTTTAGTGGTGATGTTGCTTAAATTAAAATTTTAATACTATTGCTATTTTCATTTAAGAATAAAACTATTAGTATGTAATGTGGTTATCGATTGATTTTTTATGTTTTTTTGAATAACTTGCATATGAATAATTGTCAATAAATTTATTTAAATTATTTATTATAGTTCATATAAAAATAGAATTAACTATTTACAATCAATATAAAGCAATAAATAGTTAATTACATTGTCAAACACATTCAAACAAAAAATTTTATTTCACATTTATTTGTAAAGAACTCTAGATCATCTTCTATACAGACACAAAAATAAAAAATTAATATAAATTTTTCGAAATAACGAAGCATAAAGAACAATCTAATGGTTCAACCGTCAAAAGAAATCCAACATAAAAGCTAAATTCCACAAAGCATAAAGACATACACACACACACATTAGCTAAAAAGAAGACAAAGAAAAAAAGAAGAAGAAGATAAAATAAACGACACTCAGCATACTCGTGAAACAATACTAACAGCCTAAATAAAAAATAATTCGTCAGGTCGTATGAAAAGCTAAAAGAAAGAAAGAAAAAAAACCACAGAAGCATTAACAGTAGTAGTAGTAGTAGGGCCCAGACTGGAATCAAAACACACACAACACAACACAACACACAAGACAGTCTCTTATAACCCGGAGGGGATATATCCCAGTGTATACGTGACTGCGACGGAGTTAACAACATTACGCCGTTATTAGATTTACCGCAAGCACCAGCCAAGCCCTACGGGCAACCTTCTCCTACTTCTCTTTTACGTATTACGTGCGTAAATGTGAATCACCCTTCCTTCCTTCCTTACTTACTTACTTCCTTCATACCAGCTGCGTCTTACTTAAGACTAACGCCTCTAGCGTATAGCGTCTGTTCTTGTTTTCTAAAAGCTATATGCTATACTGAGCTTGCAAGTCTAAGTGGTTATGCTTTTTGATTTCTGAGCTGACACGAATGAAAGAGAAAGAGAGGGAGAGAGAATAGTATAGTGTCGTTGTATGTTTTGATTGAGAGTTTATGACTATTTTGTGAAGAGAGGGTGATTTTTTGCTTAAGGCAGCACTATTCTTTTTGTTTTATTTTGGAGGGTTGGATGCTAATTGTGATATGTGGATTGAGTAGATTTTTTTTGGGAGAGATGAGGGATGGTAAGTTATGAGGATTTTTTTTAAATTAGGTAGATGAATAATAAAGAATAATTTTTGTATAATAAAATTAATGTTGAAAATTGAAAATCGATAATATTAGATATTCAGTAGTCGATTTTAAGAATAGTCAGACATAAACTTTCATTCGTAAATTCGATCATGTAATTTAAAAATTTTATGCTATCTTAATATTTTATAATCATAAGATTTTCTTATTCAAATTTTTTCAATCTCTCTTTATAAACCACAAATCATTTATAATTTACCAACCACCACCACCACCAAAAAAAAGAAAATAATTAAATTAAATCGTTCACATCAAGTTACGTTTGTAGATAACGCATGTCTGAAGCGTATAACGTATATACACATACATACATACCGTTTACTTCCGCCAATAAATTAAGTGGGTAGAGACGGTAATCGAAAGGCCCCATACGGGGTAGGTAGGTAGGTAGAAACAAAGAAGGAGTAGGTACTATGAACGAGTAGAAACCGTATGAGAAGCTACAGGGTAAAGAAGGGCAAAAAAGAGAGCAAAGAGCACACAACGTATAGGAGGAAGGATGGGAGGGAAGGCCGTTTAACGTCAGATAGGGGAAGCACGCAAAAACATTAGAGAGAGAGTATAGTTAGCTCTCGCTCTCGCGTGTGTTATCTTTAAGGGTCGGCCACTCAATGGCCCGAAAGAGAGAAAGAGAGAAAACGCTTGGAGAACCACCATACAAGCTTTTGGTGTAGACTCTGAAATTTTTGGCCACGAATTCCTCTTTCGCGCTTTCTCTCATTCCAAATAGTAGTTGTAGTAGTAGTAGCGCAGATTCATGTTCTCTCCGATCTTTCTTTTTTTTTTCTTTCTTTCCCTTACTGGACTTTTACAAACGACCTGCTCGTATTTCTCTTTCGCGCGCGCACTCGCGAGAGAGTTCGAGCGATTTTTCTTTTATTCTCTTTTATTTTTTGGGAAGGATGAGAGGAGGGTGTTTGAGAAAATTTCTACTGATTAAGTGTCTTTATTTCGTGGATAAAGGGAAAGAGGATGGAGAATCGAATTTTTGTGAAAAGATTAAAGCTTATGCGATTGTAAAATGAGAATATTTATATGAAATATAAAATTTTTATTTTTGTTTTTATTAAAATTGACGTATCCTCCTGAGCTATTTATTATTAATTAGTTTTTTTTTATTTTCTTCAAATAGCATTGGTAATTAGATTAATTCATTTGATTATATTATATATGAAATAAAAAAAAAAATACAATTATTGAATTTAATATGAGCTGATCTGATATGCGATTATTGATATATCCTGCATAGAATAATTAATGTAGCTATAAGCTTATTCAGACGACTAGAAATGATATGAATTTTCAATTTAGAGAAGTTATATATCATAATTTATGATCGGTTACTATGGGTAATATTAAATTAGGAAAATTATATATGGAAAGAAATATATATTTTTACTACATTTCAAATGTAAAAGGAATGAGAACATATTTTTAAAATGTCAATATACATAATATAAAAATATAAAAATATCTCATTTTTAAACGAACTTAAATCTTTCCGATAATCTATTTTCTGCATCTATACCTACATTATGCGCTTTACGCTGACGTGACCACACGTTTTATTTATTTTTTTTTTTCTTTCTTTATACTCGCGTAAACTTTCGCTTCGGATAGAAAAGAACGAACGGTTATACTACTGTCGAATTTAAGCGAGTACGATAAGAGAAATTTAGAACGTCGAGACGCCTGAGCATTTTTGCCTGCCTCTCGGACTCCGGAAGATACGTGAAAAATCTGCGTCCCAGTCTTTTTTTTATACTTTCTCTCTATGTGTGTGTGCTGGCCGTTTTGTCGCAGTAGATTTATAACGCAAGGTCGAAAGAAAAAGGAAAGGAAAAAAAAAGAAAAAAGAAGGAAAGTAGAGAATGAAATGTTCTTGCAGCTCTGCTTTACCGGGTTGAGTTTTCTTTTGATTCAGGACTGCTACTTTGTTTTTTTTTTCCTTTTGACTACAAAAAAAAGCTTTTTTATATTTTTAAATTAATATTTAAAAAATTCTTAAAAAAGACAGTAAGGAGAAAATACAAAATATATAACTCATATGAAATTGTCCCTTAAAAAAAATAACTTGATAATACAAAGCATTAAAAAATTAGCTTATTGACTAACTAACTTTTTTTTTCACTTATTCTCAATAGAAAAATAAACAAATTCTAAAAGACACATATACAAACACACACGCATAAATCCTCACAAACATAAAAGCAGTAAGCATTCCAAAGTGTGTGCGATAAAGACGAGAATCACTTGCGGTTAGCCATATACATCCAAGCGTGTCGCTTTATTCCGAGAAACATCCTGGCAGCTTCTCTATATATACATACATATATACATATCATACTATACATAGAGTAGCAGAGACACAGACACAATAGGTCCGGCGCCGGGACGAAGCGTCTCTTTCTCTCTCTCTCTCTCTCGTTTGAGACTAACTGTCCACGACGGGGGTGCAAACTGCCCTTATCGGCCGGACGTTTATGCCCCGCGCCTTATCTGGACGAGCGGCTTCTCTACCGCCTATACTCCCCTTGCTAACGACGACTCTCTCTCTCTCTCTCGTTCTGCTTATGTGTGTATACTATATATACGTTAAAGCTCGTCCCGTTTTGCTTGCCTGAACACAATAGAGGTCGTGTCTCTCACTCTCTCTCTCTCTCTCTTTCTCTCTTGGTCTCAGCTTGAATGGCAAGAGTTTTGGAGGAGGAGAAATACACATTTTGAAAGTTTTGGCTATATATGTATATAATGCGAGAAGAGAAATGACGTGACCGTAAAAGCTAGTGTCAACTTTGAGAGAATTTTTTTTTTCTTTTTTAGTTCTTGGAATAATATGGGGTTATAGTGAGAAATGAGAGTTTTTGTAAGATATGGTTTTAAAAAAAAAAAAGAGGTAAATTTATAAAGAAAAATGTTTTATTAAAATAAAGTGTAATTGAATTTTAAATTTATTATTTGTTATTTGGATTATTTTAAGAATTTGGTTTACCAATAACATACTTTTATTCTTTATTTTCTTATCTACATTCAAATACTTGCGAAACTGTCTTTAAGATAAGACAAAAGACACTTTTGCTTAAACTTACTCATATATAGCAAAGTGTAGCTATAGTGCAAGATGACTCGATCTACCAACGTAAATTCGTTATCGAAAGTGAATTTTTTTTTATGCACGTGTAAGGAGAAATTTTTACGAGACGCTCTTTATTGTAATAGAGCAAAGAAGGAAGTATTACGTTATGGAGTCAGATGACGACGCATGGATTGCGATTAAAGATCATGTGGATAAATTGAAGATAAAGTTATAAGAGATAAAAATGAGTGTTACTGTTATTGGAATAAAGTTTATTTGTATTTTTATTAATTATCAATTGTTTATTTTTAGTAAAATATATCTATTAGAAACAATTGTAAACTTATTTTTACCATTACAAGTTGAAGATGGTATAATAAACTTTAAAGAAACATAAATAAAGAAAAACACAAAACAATCGACCATAAAATTCAATCACACCGTATATAGTATACATTCATTGAGTTTACCGCATCTATAAAGCGGAAGAAGCAACTAAAGTTAAAATCTGACTCAGTCAAGAAACCTATAGAGGAAAAACAAAAGAGAAACATAGAGTAAGAAAGAGAGAGAAACATACAAGAGGGTTTGTAGGATGTTGCGGCGAAAGCAAAGACATTATGTGCTGCTGCTATCTCGGAGGTTGTAAAATAACCAATGACGACAACGACGACGACGACGACGCGACGCTTGCTCGACTTGAGAGGAAAGGGAGACAATTTTCTTTTTCAAGACTATCGAGATGCTGGTAATAAATGAGATAAGTCTTGGATAGATTCACTGGCTTCAGGCGATATCGTTGTGTTTTTCTTCTTTTCTTTTGTACACTTTTGCTCCGATAATATTTTTTTTTCTTTTTTTTTTGTGTGGATTTTTTTTGTTGCTGTGGGTTTGTAGAGGAAGATGTTAGTTTTTGTAGATTCATCAATCTGAACCTGAGTCTCTTCTCTTCTTATGTATGTGTGTGTATATCTATTAGATTTTATCTTATTAATTTTGAATCACAATTGAATGCACATTAAATGTGTAAAGTATAAATAAATTTGACCGTAAAAAAAACAAGTAGTAAAAGTCGAGTTTGGTCAGACACAGCATATGTTTAACAAACAATATATATCTATCTTCACGAAAACAAAATTTGAACAATATTTTGAAATTTTTATTCATAAAAACAATGAGAAAGAAGAAAATAATAAAATAGAAAATATTGAAAAATTTCATTCGATAAAATAAAAACAAAAAAGTCAAGAAATGCACGCATTAGCTATACCTAAAGTAAGAGCCAATGCATCATCAGCTCATAATCCAAGCGAGCAGATATATACATACATACATACATACACCACTGGAGAACTAATTGGAAGTCTTAATGGTACTCGATAGAATAACGCGAGAGAGAGAGTAACTGCAGTAACAGCAGCCCTCGTGGTATATGGAATCTACCCTCTCTACAAATGCGAGAGAGTTCGATAGACGAATCAACAAACGGAACTGATTTGATTTCGTTTATTAATTCCAGTCGACTTGCAAAGCTATTATACCCCACCTTTTTATATCTCCCCCCTTTTTTTTTATCGAGTTGATTTTCCGTCATATTTTTCACGCTGACCACCCTATAAAGCTCTTTATTAATCTTTTTTTTTTTTATTTCATTGCGGAAATGGAAGAACCGTTAATATAGAATAATAAATAAAAGAATAATAGGAAGTTATTTAAATTTCTTATTTACGGTTAATCAAATTTTTAATTTTAAATAACATGAAAACGTAATCTTAAAAATAAATCAAGTCAATTCATCAATTTCATACAACATCAATATATACATATATCCGTATCATTTTAAAAAAACAATCATATCTCTTTGATGCTATACAAAATTACATTTTTACAAACGATTTACTCTCAAACTCTATATCTATCTATCTCAATCCTCGTCATTTAACAAAGTCACAAAATTTACTGATAAAATACGACTTCCTCGCTTCTACACAATTTCATGTCATCGCATCTCAACTTCCGGTACCTTACGAAGCGTATTATATACAACCGTATATAACTAACTCATCGTCAAAGTAGAAACGAGAAGATATTGTTCCTTATATATTTCCCAAGTCTTCTACTTATATATACATCTCAACTTAACTTTACTCCTCTCCACTTTCTCTTTTCTCCTAATTACATTTTAAAGGATTATATAATGGAATTGTTTCGTAAAGTCGATTATGAGATTGCCCTGGAATATCCTTTCTCTATCTTTCTCTCATCCCTTGCGATTTTACGCAACGACGCGCCTGAGGGAGTTTGTCTGTATGCCTTCGAGAAAAGTTTATAACACGCCACCGTCGTCCGTTTTCTATATACCTTTCCAAAAGAGTATAAAAGCGCAAATCAAAAGACGTTAAAAAGCGATTCCTTAACTCTATAGTTGCTGCTGCGCTTTTAGATATGGATAAAGATCTGACTGGGATAATCAGACTTTACGGAGTTTTTGATAACGTGCAAGTTACTCAATTCACGTTTTTCTTTTTAAACCGCAAAGGGAAAAAGAATGAAAGAAAGTGTGTTGAAGAGTATGGGAATTATTAAGGGTTGACTTTATTGTGTGGGTAATTTGCGCTTGGAACTTTTTCATCTTTGATGGAACGGCTGTTTTATTTTTTTTTTTCCTCTTATTTCATCTTAAATTGATATTAGATTGAGAAGGTATCGAGAAGTTTTTTCATTAAATACCACTAACAATAGCAGATGTCGTAAAATTTGTTGGGGTATTACTCGTGTACTATTAACTTTTATGAAAATGAAATATAATTTTATAATAGAGATTAAAAACTATTTAAAAATACTGTAAATCTTAATATTAGGTACCTACTATTAAAATAAAATGTCAACTCACTCTCCTTTTTTATAAAACCACAATTTCTTGACGGTAAAAAATTTTCTCTAACCGAAAAAGAAGAATAAATAAACATACAAGAAAATTACAGGTTAAAATCTCACGCATCCGTAAAAAAATGCTCATGACTCATTAAAAAAAAAGTAAACAGTAAAATGAAGGGTCTTCCTTAAAAAAAATCGTAAAAAGGTAGATTACGCGTTACCATTTCCATCCCCTCTCATCTCTCTCTCTCTCTTCTACCCCCCCCACCTCAGCTTAAAGTGTTTAATAATCCAAGCGCGAACACACAGACTCACATATATATATATATATATATATATATATATATATATATATATATATATATATATACAGTCGAAGGGTGGCAGGAGAGAAAGAGAGAATGAGATCGCACGCGGTCAGACGCATATGAGCGATCGCCACGGCATTTACGTTAATTAAATTTTCCCGGTTCTCTCCACGTATATATGCGAAGAGAGAGCGAGAGAGGGGTGAGTTTGGTCGAAGAGCAACAACGTTACTGACCATCATCCTCTCTCTATTCTACGTAACTCCCTTTCTTCGTAACTCGTATACTCCAAGCTAGTATATGCTTACCGAGAGAAGTGCGTTGTATAGATATTTTCTCGAGTGAAGCATAAACTGATGTAGGGTATAATATGGTAAGCAGGAGCATCAATCATTTGAGGATATATAGAGGGATCGATTGGTTATATTAGCTTAGTGTAGAGAAAAGTTGTGGAGAGTTTATTGAATGGAGATGGTGATAGTGAGAGGAGATCTTAGATTGATTTTAAAATAGTTTATTTTTTTGTTTTAAAATTAAAAATTTGGTCTAATCAACTACCAAATCTAAAGTCCGAAACACACGATAAGACTTCAACCTCAACTAAAGCCACTAGTTACCGCTATATACTTCCCAACGAATCACGTTTTTTTTTCTCCACGCAGTATATATATCCAATGCCACTTGCTCTCTTGCGCGCATCTCTCAAGGAAAATAGAAACGAATTCGAGAGATAATATCCGGCTGGAAGTAACATCGTGATGATGGAAAGGAAAAAAGCAGGGCTCTCTCTCTATATATAGAAGGAAGGGCATCCAAGAGTTTTACCTTCATCGGCGGACCTTTGATTCACTCTTTCCTTCACCGCACTAACTTTCTATATACATACCCATTCCAGAACCGTTAGCAGCGTTTATTGCGCACTTTATTTCGCTTCCCTCCTGTGTAAGAGTCTAGGCGACAGATTCGATTTAAGAAAGCAAATCGTTTTCATTCCCTCGCACAATCTTTAAATAAGACATTTACTCCTCGTTCACCACATCAACAACCACAACATCGTCATCTCCGACTTGCATCAGTAGTACACGACAATCTTTCACACTGATTACGTCCTTACTCTTATACATCACTTATCTCACCTTTTTTTCATACCAAAAAAAATAAATAAATACATACATATACCTATCCAAAATATCCAAATACACAAACCTCATCCAAAATCAATATTCATCCTTTCCTCTTAACTCTCTCCCCCTTCTATTATGTCCCACCCGCTCTCATTAAGCATCCAACAACGAGAGCCTTTGTACATTTGATCCGAACGAATTTTGGCGTTACCCGTACGAAAGAGCGATCGGAGCTATACACAGCCGCTAGCTAGTCCTCCCCTCGCAGGTAATCGAATCACCGACGCGACGAGGTACTTTGGCCGCAAATCGGCCATAACGATGGGACAATTTTCTCTATGTCTCTATCTATATATCTATGATCTATGATCTACATATAAAGCTCTGAGAATTCAATTATATGTATAATCGTGGTAGTAGTATTGCATATAATGTAGTAATGAGATGAATGGCTGAAAAAATGTATTTTTGAGAGAACGTAAATTATGTATAATACTGTAGTACGTTTAATTTAATTGATTTGACTATTGCATGTATGGTATGGTGTTTGTTTAATGACTGATAAACGAAATAAAAAAAGGATAGTTTTTTTTTGTACCAATTTATCTCGTAATTACAAATGATGCGGGTTTGGATTACAACTTTTGTTTATTATTTAACTAAATAAAATGCAATTTATAATAAAAAAATACTTGTATTTATGGCTGACCAGCCGACTTGGGGATGCTTGGGCATGTGTCCAAGGCTGCCTAGCTGACTTTGTGATTCGTTGAGATATTTAGCCGGCTATATGGTTGGCTTACTTAGAGAAAGCAAAAGAAATATTCTCATAGAAAATTGGGGATGGCAAGTAAAGCGAGCAAGGGGCGGAGCCCCCTAGTATATTGTAAAAAAAAGTCAAAAAGATAAGTAAAAAATCTACACAATTATACATATAGATACAAAGAAAAGATGATATCGAGATGACAAAAGAATAAAAGAGGAGTAGAGAATTCCGTTCGGTTAAACGAATAAAAGCCAGAGAGATAGAGAGAGAGAGAGAGAGAGAGAGAGTCTGCAACCCTTTCGTTTCAATATCATCAAGGGGGAGACTATTCTAGTATACACGTAATCGGCCAACAAGAGAGAGAGAAAGAGTGCCACAGCACGATGAGCACGTCACGAACCGTAATTACTAATTAGTTCGCGTGTGTTACCAAGAGAGAGAGAGAGAGAGAGAAAAGAACGGATTGTATGCGTGTACTCGAGGATATATAGGGAGAGAAGGGAGTGGGGGGTATGAAGGATGCATACAACAACGCTTTAGTCCAGTCATGAAAGGGGGAAAAAGCTGATATGTGCGTATAAAGCAGAGCAGTAGCAGTAGCAGCCTGGCCATTTATTAAATGCCTTCGATATTAAAATTATAATTGCATTCATTACCTTCCCTCTACCCCCCACCCCCTCCTTTTTCATCCCCACTACTATTACTCTCATCTCGAGTTCTTCACCCTCTATACTCCTCCTCATTCTCCTTTTCCTATGTGTGTATAACGCTTGGTTTAAAGCTCGCATTGCCGTTAACTGCCATGCTGACCGAACTTGTCTCTTTCTCTCTCTTTCTCTCTTAAGCGTCGACGGCAGGCTGTCGTCGTTGCATATACGGTTATGTATACATCGCATCATTATCGTCAATCCATACGTAAATATATGACGTTATCGTCATCAAAATAGCCTCTTTCTCTCTCTTTCTTACAATTTTGCAACATTAATAAATTTTAAAATTCTTATTAGTTTAACATTATAAAAACTTTAATTTTTCTACACGATTCACACAACTGTCATCAGCGAATGCTATCCAGAGTAATATAGCAAATCGCGCATAGTCAACTGCATTACAGAACAGTGAGAGAGGGAGAGAGATTATAGGGTATGAATATACCCATAGCTCGATATGATTAGGGATAACGTGCTTGCATATATATAGGCGTCAGCTGAGCAAGGCATATTATATACTATATACATATAAACGGGCCATATCGTATGTATATATACGTGTATGTTATATGTGCAACCAAGCGTTTCGCAAGGGGTAGTAGTATAGGGCAGAGAGAGAGAGAGAGAGAGAGAGAGAGAGACGCGTCCTGACCCTGTCAGTCCTTGCATTGCTGCTGACGGCTCGCTAATTGCTCTCTCTCTCTCTCTCTCTCTCTCACTCACTCATTTTAGCAATGTATGTATGTATGTATGTATGTATATGCCTATATAACCCATACCTTTACTACTATGATATCCCTCCTTCCATCTCAGAGTATGATTGTATGCTCTTTCAAATTTTTAAATCTCTTGGATTGTATATATGGTACAGATTTTAGTTGTGCACGAGTGATGATCTGTATTGTAATGGTATATATGTATATAAGCTTATACTATGATGTACAAGATTGTTAAATTAAGTTTTTTTTATTGTCTATTGTTGAAAGTGAAAGGGGGGGTGGATGGGTATGTGAGATACGTCGTTGGATATGATTTGATTGATTTTTTATGCTGATGTACGTGAAAGTTTTTAGAAAGAAAGGTTGGCTTGTATTGTAAATTACTTATCAGAAGATTTGTTAAAGAAAAAATCTATAACAGAAAATTATCCAGTGGTGAAGTATCAATAAACTTACTGTTATAATAAAAGAATAAAAAGAAAAAGTAGCAATTGATATGTATGTAATACGGTTATACTTAGAAAAAAAGAAATTTATAAAAGAACGTTATCTCAAATAAAGTGAAATCCAATACAATTTACAGGATATAGGAAGCATATACAGTTACCTATTCAAGCGTAAATAATCTCTGTACCTATACCGACTAATATTGCCATGACTTTATAAAACGTGATGCATACAAATATGTTCGAAGTACCATAAAAAATATAAAAGATCAAAAAATGAGAGAATAAGAAAAAAAAAGATAAGCAACGTAAAAGAAAAATAACGTACATACACCAGTGTTTTACCTTAAGAGTCATAATCGATCTTACAATTCGATTTAAAAAAAGAAAAAAAAATCAAGCTCTCTCGTCAGCCTATAACGACAAACGTACAAGCGTAGAGGGCCAACAAGAGAAAGAGAACGAGATATATAGAGAGAAATTTAACTGTACAGTCGCGAATTAATTGAGCATATAATCGATGCCATGCTATCGATTTGCTTCCCTCTCCTCTTCTACATCCGCAATGGCCACACATCTGCTCGCACACATACACACACATACACCTCCACACACGAGCATAACGATCACTCGACGCTCTTGGACCAAACTCCTCCACCTCTCTATCTCCAACCCCTCTATACCACTACGTCACCAACTCGATCCGTATCGTTAACCAACACATACATACATATATATACAACTGCAGTCGTAACCTCGGCAATTTCCATACGCTGCTGCTACTGCTACTGCTACTTTGATCGACGTATGGTCGATTGCAGGTATGGTATAACGTTACTGTGAGAAAGAAATTGCAATTGTATTGGAAAGTTGAATTCTGTGTGTGTGTGTATGTGAGAGACTGTTAGCTATTAACGAACTTACATTTCACGTTTGGTAAAAGAGATGAAGGTTTAGAGGAAGGAAAGATTGATTGGTTGTATTTTAAAGGGATTTTTTTTACTTTGTTTTTTTTTTTGTATTTTGATTTTTAAGATTTTTGGATGATATTGAAATTTTAATTTCTGGAATGTTAGAGTAGATATGTTATAAAATTAAAATTATTAATTTGGTAATCAACAATTATACGTTATAGGTACCAACGTTACGTATTAAAAGTTTTAACAATATTTTATTAATTTTATTGCAAATATAATTCTCAAAAAAAAAAAAAATAAAAAAAACGCGATAAATTTCAAAAATAATTTACGTACACCATTAAACCCCATTATCTCCACTTATTACCTGAAAATTTGTAAAACTCATATCGCAATATGAATAATCGCTCGAAATTGTACAAACCCCCCCGAAAAACTTCATTTTCGCTGAATTCGAATGAAAATTTTCACCAACATACCCCAACATATATCCGATCATACATCGATAAACTCTCTCTCTCTTTCCAACGTATTGGTTCCCATCAGTTTTTGAATCGAACCAAAACGTAGAGAGAAAGAGGAAGAGAGAAAGAGCAAGTCAACGCGATAGCGAATAACAAACGCAGAGTCACACACACAGTTATACCTTTCTGTATGATAGAGTCGCATATGTATACCGATTCTGCCACAAATTTATATCTGATATATTCCCTCGTCTGCTACCACCAATCAACTTCTATATTGCCATAGCTTTCTCTCTCTTTAACTCTCTCATATGTATACGTTTAATCGTTCGATCAAAATCTATATATAACAAACGTTTGCGTTCTCTTTCTCGATGAGCAGTATTGCGCATTTCGCATATGCTTGGTATATATAATCGGTATAGATCGCGTGTGAGAGTTTCGTTATTACCGTAATGCGAGATGAACGTTTATATAAATGAGTAAATGTGTATGAAAGAGACAGAAAAAATCGTTTTTGTTAAATTGTTATTAAAGTGATGATGTTTCGTTAGATTTTAATTGTCAAGGAAAGTTACGAAAATGATTAAAAATTTAAAACTAAAATCATTTTATTTATCTCTCTAAATTATTATCGATTTTGTTATAAAAATTTTATAAAAAAAAGGAAAAAAATTAAATATTTTATTCGGTACGATCAGCAAGTTTACACAACATCTTGCTCATCTACCACGGTAAAATTATTCAAAACCAACACATACAGACACACAGCATAGTTATCTAAAACACTCTCATTATACCTATATATCCATCCACGAGAGAGAGAGAGAGAGAGAGAGAGAGAGAGAGAGAGAGAGAGAGAGAATCTCCCTCCGTTCCAAAAGTCCGCACAAGCGCAAAATTGATCCACGCCCCGGTAGCCACTGATTTATTACTTGGAATAACTGGAAGAAGGAAAGGGGAGGGGGGAGGGAGGAAAGGAGAAAGGGGAATTAATAAAGCGGCAGGTATATCGCGTACGTACATATGGGGGGGGGGATAGCGCCGTTATACTTCACAATATCTCGTTCTCTGTCGCAATGTACGTTTCATATATATGAGAAAGAGAGAGAGAGAGAGAGAGAGAGAGAGAGAGAGAGAGAGAGAGAGAGAGAGTGAGTGGAATCGAATCTGAGCGAGCGCAAAATGCTTTGATTTACATCTGTATATAGTAGTTGTAGTAGTAGCAGCAGATCGACTTTTGGAAGAGGAAGAGAGAGAGAGAGAGAAATGGAGTTGGATAGGCATGCGTTTTACCAAGCGATAAGAGTGGCTGGCTGGACTCTATATACATGTGTCAGATGATGGATTCGCTTTTGGACTGAGCCAATTTAAGAAGGTTTATCACCTTCTATACCGGGGAATCTATATATTTCTCTTTTTTTTTTAGGGAAGGGGAGGGTGGAAAAAGAGGATGGTAGTTGAATAAAAATGAGTTTTGATATATATTCTGTTAAAGTTTAAGCTATTAAGTTAGATTAATTTTTTTTTTATGTATATGCTAATTTTTATTAATTCTATTTTACTATTACGTTTTTTTTTTTAAATTTGAATAATTTAGCTGTAGTTTAGTGAAAAAAAAAAAGTAAGATAAAATTTTTTTTTTGTGACGTAAAAATGAATGATAACTTCTTAACGAGTTAACTGGCGATATAATTTTAGCAAAAATGCCAGAGCAGTCTTGGGTAAGGAAGAGAAGAAGAAAAAAAGGGGAAAAAAATGTAAAAATCGCAAAAAAGCTAGGGGGTAGGAAGAGAGTATAAGGCCGGTGGGTAAACTGACATGACAGCGAGACTTTCGGCGAGGCTCGTAACAGCAGGATTAAAAAGTCAAGAATAAAAAAATAAAAAGAAAAAAGGATAAAGGGAAACAAAAGAGAAGCGCAAGCTGCGTAGCGAGTAAAGAAAAAGATTAAAAGGAGAAAAAAAAATCGAGGCACGTAGTATATACGGAGTTTTAAAAAAGCAACCCGTGGGATATATATATCCTTGCAGAGGCTACTACTACTGCTACTGCTCATCCCTCAGGTCAACGTAATATTTTTTTTTTTTTTTTGTTTCTTTAGCTGAATTAAAAATGCCCCGCGAGAGATGAGTATACTGGAATATACCGGAGTTATACAGAGATAAGGTAAAATTGTGGGATCGACGTTCGAGAACACAGATGGCAACTCCGAGACTCTTTGGATATATATGTATGTGTATTTGTGGATAGCAAACGCGTGAAATAGATTATTTTTTTCTTTATTCAATGCCGCTGGCTTCTTATCGGTTTTCGGTCGAAACGAAATCTCGCGAGTCTCGTTTTGCCTTTACTTCGTGTTTGTACAAATATATATTCCCTTGGTGATTTTGTCGAATGTGGTGAGAGGATTTAAAAATTTTAAATTGTATTGGTTGGCTTGTGTATTTCTTCTGATTAATTTTCGTGTATGCGTAAAAATATATGTTATTTGATATCTTTATTTTCTTACGAAAATAATTGAGTTATATTTAAAAGTACACTTGTGTTATTTATTTTAATTAATTATTGTAAATTTAATTAGATTATGAGAAATATTTTGTATATGAATGTTTGAATTAAAAAAAAATATATATCTTAATTTATTTTCTGAACGTGCAAAATTATTTAGAAATAATAAGCTGAATCATTTCAAGAAAAACGACTAATTATTTTTTAATAACACATAAAATTTTCTAAGTTTCTAAATAAAAGAGGGTTAGGTAACATACATTCCCCCATATTATGTCGAGGACAGTTAGTAGTAAAAGTAAAAGGATAGTCAGGCATAATCACACGTTGTGTGCAAAAGAGAGAGAGAGAAAGACCACGACAACGACGACGAGGAGGAGGAGAAGAGCTTGCCAGATGCGAATTATGCCATTTGCATAAATCCCCAAAAGTCGAGACAATTTGAACTCGTAAACATAATTAATAGGGTGGCATTAATTCTCAGATTTTTCTACGGTTACAAACACATGTTGCCACCACCGACATTGCAAACTGTCTAGGCATAAGTGAGAGAGAGAGAGAGAGAGAGAGAGAGAGAGAGAGAGAATTAAAGCGAAAGGACTGAATAATTACAAAAGTTTCCAAAACTCAAAACTCATCTCTGCTCCTCTTTCTTGACTTCAATTATCTTTATTTTTTTTTTTTTTTTTTAAAAAACAAATTCCATTAAACTTTAAATAAAATAAAAAAAAAAAAAAATTAAAAATCACTTGAATTTTTTTCTATTAATATTCAAGTATGCATTCACCGCTACTTAACTCTACATAAAAAAAAAAAAAATTCATCCTCACTATTACAACCTCATCTCCACTGATTTTTCACATTTTTCTCCTAACTAACCCTTTCCTCTCTCTCTTTTTACTCTTTCAAAAAAAAAAGAGCTCTCCAATTCACCGAATCGCTCGAGTACACTCGATAAAGAAAGGAAAACCATAGGGCTGCACGCATAGCTATAAACCGTCAATTCAAAAGCATCTATACCTATATATATATATATACACACAGTAGCCTCACTCGCGAGTTAAACGAAGCATCGCGTTAGAGCTCGGTAGCTTCCACATACACACACACACGCGCGCACGTTCACGTTAACTCACAGAGACAAATACCCTGAGAGAGAGAGAGAAAGCAAGCAGCCCTGGGGCGATGGCAGTAGTAGTAGTAATAGTAGTAGCGCCAGCAGCAGCAGCATCCTAAGCCAGCTTGACTAATTGGCAGCGTTATAATCATGGGGACACGGTTAGGTTGGTATTACCGCGAGTTATAGCCCTCTCCTCTCTCTCTCTTTCTCTATATCTATATACCCCCCCTCTTCTACACAGGCAACACGCTCGCTTTATACGAAACCCTTTCACCTATACCATCTCTCTCTCTCTCTCTCTCTCTCTCTCTCCCTTATATACCTCTCTCAACGTCACACATTCGTGCACACTGAGGGGCTCTCTCTCTCTCACTCGCGCTTAATGACCGCGCCGTTTACGCAAATTTTCCCATTATACCAACCCCTCTTCTCCTCCTACTCTTATTCTCTCTCTCTCTCTCTTTATCTCTCAACTGGTTCTATACATACTGTGTGACGCTTGAGAAGCATCGTTTGCCAGTGTAATACTCCAGCCTCTCTCTCTCATTCTATACTGACTACGTCGGTTTTGCGGTATGAAAGAGGGTAGGGTATATAGGTGTTTATACAGCGTTGTGTATAGCACGCGGTAATATAAACGGACGGCGCCGGTACCGGAGATTGCGCGAAAAATGCGATTCCTTCTGAGAAAGTTGCGACCATCGATGTCTGTATGCGGTATATAAAAGGACGAGTGGTATGGGGATGAGTTTTTTTTTTATTTTTTCTTGGGGAGATGGCAAATAAGGTGGATGATTTGGTCTTGATGTCTTATTGATGTATATAGTTTGTATCGTGAAAAAATGATTATGGTTGTTATATTGAAGAAAATAAATATAATTTTTGTTATAATGGATAAAGGTTATAAATTGAGGAAAATAATTTTTATAAAAAATTTAAGAGATTTATAGTGATGGTCCAATAAGTTTACGTATAAGTCTAATCGATTTTCTTACGAATACTCAGTTGTGAGCAATACCTCATAATATATAGGTCTTCCTCTTTCTCTATCTGCTTCTCTCGACCATGGTTTGTAAGACTGACGAATGCGTTCTGGTCAGTTGGGAAAGCTTATGGTCCCTACGACTCCCTACCTCCCCAAAAGCGAGAGAGAGAGAGAGAGAGAGCGAGATTTACAAGTTTAGTTACTGTTGATCACACCCTCGGGAATGACTCTACCGATGTGGCTTGTATGTGTATTCTCTCTAACTCCTAACGCATCTATACTTTCTCTTGGTATCCTCTTTTAGTTATACTTTTTACTTGAGAGTTTGGTTTTCGTTTTTGTTTGAATTCGTAAAAAACTCTTTCGTTTGAGATCTTGGGAGAGTATGAGATGGGTTTGTCTGTGTGTGTGATTTTTTTTCTTTCTGTTTTTGATGGTGAGAGAAAAAAAAGAGAGATAAAAAAGGAAAGCGAGATTTTTTTTATTTTAAAGGTATGTGTTGTATTTTTGACGCGACCAGTGGGTTTCAATATTGCTTGTTACATACTGACTAGGATTGATTGTAAAAAATATTTTTTTTTTGTTGGAATCAAATTACTTTAACAGTAGCATATAGGTAGGTATTGGTGAAATGTTGCAAAAGAAGAAAACAAAAAAAAAAAAATTTGTTTTGAAATACTCGGATTGCGTATTCCGAGATTTTGATACGAGTATATGTGTAACGTACGTGTAGACCTTTGAAAAACTCAAAGGCAAATAAATATTTTTCGATTTAAATTGTTAATTGTACAGTCGATCGAGTTTTTGACATATTTCCAAAAATATTTGAAAAATTTTATTTTTTTACTTTGTTACTTTTTTTATTTAGAATTTATTTGCTTGTTTGTTCAATTTTCAATATTTGTTGGTATGCAGAAAAAAAAGTATTTCGAATTTAGTTGATCGTGAATGAAACGGGTATACTGAAAAAATTTCATCCAAATTTGAAATTCATTTATCTAAAATTTATCACTAAATTTTATTTTAAAAATTAGTTTATACATTTCGTATAATTTATAACAACACAAATTGTAAAATAATATTTTTAATGATAAATATAAATCATTACAAAAGTCATAAATTACAATTATCATAAAATCCAACGATAAACTTCAACAGATGTAAATCATACCTAATTATTATATAAATATGACATTTACGATTGTAACTTTAATGAAAACATTTATATCACAAATTTTTCTTAATTTCCTCTCATAAAAAAAGAAGGAAAAGAAAAACGAAGTTAAATCCTCATGCTTGACGAATGATCATCTCTTACGTATTATAAGACGATAAAGTAGTCGGACCTAAAAATAAACCGAGGGAGAGAGACAATAACGATAAACGAAGCAGCAGCAGCAGACGACACATAGAAAAGACAAACCATTGGACCAACATGATCGAGAATCATTCCTCGTCTCGTGTATATAACGAAAAATTCTCATCCAGTCTCAAAAATGAAGGCGACAAATCTTGACCCTACTGCTGCTCCTGCTTAACCATTACGGATTGCCAACCACCCGTTATATATTTTTTCCTTTTTTTTATTTCATCTTTCTTGCTTTCCCCATTCGTTCTAACCCAAAATGACCACTCGCGGATAAGCCTCTACAGGACACACACACAAAACTCTTGGTGCTAGCATATAGGTACAGTAGCAGCAGAGATATATCGTCAGACAGTCTACAGGCATTTGTTTGAATTATTTCTCGGCTAACGTACACGATTTTTTATTATCAGTATTTTTCTCGACGTGTGCGACTCTTTTTTTTTCCTCTTTTCTCTTCTTTTTTTTATTACGGTTCGCTTTTTTTTCGCGCTTGTTTTTTGGAGGGGGAATACCCGCATCGAGTTCGTCATATCACCCCTTCTTCCTTTACCTATATACCCTACCTTGATCTGACGACACCCGTCTGTTTTGTAACCTGAACCATCTCCCTCTTTCATGCACGAATGTGGCGATTTTTGATTGAAAAAAAAATGCAGTTAGGATAGGTATAGGGAAGGAGGTTGGCTTTGAAAAGTTGATACCGGATTTTCGAGAACGGCCAGATGCATCGCCGCCGAGTCGTATTGCATCTCTCGGTTATGTATGAAATATATTTTTGTTCTTTTATTTCTTTTCTATCTTCACAAAGAGATATAAAATTTGTTTATTGTATATATATATTTTTTTTTAAACATTATTTTATTGATACGTAAATTTTATTTAAGTAAGAAAATATTAATTTAACAAAAAATTTGTAATGACATTTGTTTTACAATAAAACACACAGGTCAATTGAAAAAATCTCAAACAAAAAAAGAGAAAGATCGTAATAGCCAGTATTTGTAATGGGAGTTGAAAGAATGCATCCTGGGACCCGTTTGAACTTTTATTTGAAAAATGCCTGCGTTTTCAGGGAGGAGAACGAAAAAAATGCAGTACCCCAATCTTTCGCTCTTTTTTTCAATATGCTGGTAGGAGAAGGGGAAATAGGGAAAAAGAAAAGACAGAAAACTTTGAAAAGTTGATACCTAATTTTCGAAATCCACACGTGGCAGTAGTCGTATGTCAAATTAAATTTCCCTATTCGATACGTGTGTATATATTTTTTCGTTATTGATTGCGATTTCATAGGTGACGAGATATGATGAAACTTTGACAGGATATATCATTTTAATGACATTACGATATGGGCAACTTTTTTATTTTAAACTAAATTTCAATTCTGATTGATTGTTAAGAGAATAAATTTGTTATTAGTTGTGTGAAGTGAATTTAAAAATAGATTAGATGTGGTTCTGAAAAGTTTTTTTATTAAAATTTTCTTTATGAAATGGAATTCATAATATTAGACTCGTATCAATAATTTTAAAGTATGATTGATAGTATAGACATTTTTATTTCAATATTAATAACAATATTTTTGAAAAATTTTTAAAATGTACTTTTCAAATAAAATATTAAATTTAAATACAAAATAAATACACAGCGCGTCTACTATCTCTCCTTGCATCACTTCCGGTTAGTCCTTTTTCTTTTTCTTTTCACAACCCATCCGACCCACCTTAATCGCCGTTCTCTTCCTACTCACAACCCATCCTTTTCTCTTGCGGTAATATTTAATTTTTAATCCGACTGTATTCAAATGCACCGGACCCCCGTACCTTTCTCGCTCTTTCTCTCTCTTGATTCTCCTCGTTCTAATGGGAATACGATTTATATCCTCGCCGCAGCTTATTTTACATTTATGCTAAATACCTACCATGGGGGTAGGAGGAGGGAGGAGGGATGTAGAGAAAGTATGCGGCCATATACGCTTATTACACAAGTTTTGCAAATCGCTGTGAGCTGATTCTAATTACTAGAGACAAGTGTTTCGATTTACTTTTTTTTTTCAGAGCTTGAATACTTAAGAATACCAAGTTTGAAAATTTTTATGATATTAATATTATTTTTAAGCTGTTTAAAATTTACATTTTTTTTAAATACAAATAAGATAATAAAAGACATGGTTAAATGTGTTATTTAAACGTAATCAACGATTTCACGATGTAAAAAAATGTCACTTAGCTTTTTTTTTTTTGGTCATAAGAAGGATACATAAAGATATGGCAAATAGCTCGTCTCTTCTCAGAGAGTATGAAATTAAAAGGAGGGGAGCGATAACGAGACTTTTATCTCATTTTTTAGTAGGTTATATAAAGGAGACAAGTGTATTTTAAAAAACTTATTTAAAAAAGTAATTCAATATAGACGAACAAATAAATAATAAAATTAAATAGAAAAAAATATAATTACAATAATTTTCTAATTTCTTAGATCAAACAAGTATACATGTGTAACTCGTAAAATTACGACTTACAAAAAGCTTAACACAATAATACCACCATCTTTCTCTATATAATCATTTCCATCACAAAGGCAATTTTAAACAGATAAACTTTCAAGTATATAGTTATACATCACAAAACGACATTATCTTATATTCACAAAAGAAACAACCACCAAGTCTCAAGTGGTAATCAGTCTATTCACCAAATCGACTTAAAGTTCTTTTACAAGGCATCAGAAAGAGAATCAGCCAGAGTAACGTAGTCTTTAACGACGTCTCACAGCAAGAATCAAGCGCGAAACGATAAAGACAAGAGACTTATAGCTCGTATATATTATATATATATATATATATATATATATAAGTCGTGAAGTAAGCGATAAAGGACCTTAGAGTCTTAACTGCCAGGCATCCGTCATAATACGAGGTTGGCTTATATATATATACCTCGAGACGAGCTTGCTGACGTTACAGCAACAAAAGGGCAGTAGCTAAAGAATAGTGAGCTGGAGACTCGTAACTTCTCGTTTGTGCTACGCTTTTGTTTCTAATGCTTGTGTGTAAGGTGTATGTATGTATGTATGTATGTGATAGGGAGGGAGGGAAGGTAAGATGCGATGATGCGAGAGGTGGTATATCGCGCTGAGTTTCGTACATCAAAGTTTATGGGGCGAACGCGACTTGGTAAAAGAGAGAATGAATCTTAATCGTTGTCTGAGAAGATGAGTATGTGAGATATATGTATGTTGCTTTGTTGTGGCTGGATTTTTTTTTTTGCTTGATGTTATATAAGAAATGTAAGATTTTTTGGGATGTATATTGGGTTTTGAATATAGGTGTATAAAAAATGGATTATATAATGTTTAAAAAACTTACAGAATTCGTGGCTGACCATATCTGGATTTGTTCTACTTAAAATTGAAAATTTTTCTGCAACAAATAATTAAAATAACCTTTGAGAAAATTTTAAATTAAATTTTATTCAAAAATATTCTTTTTTTATAATGTAACTTAATATTCTTTAAAAAATCACAGTTTCCTATAATACCAAAAAAAAAATTAATTTTCATTTTAAAATATTCCAACGAAACAAAAGTTTGAAAAAAAAAAAAAATCAAAATTCAAATTTGTCCACTAGACCTAACAGCTTGTTCAGTGTAATCTGAAGAACGTTAACACGTGTAGCATCGACTACATGAGCATATGTGGGTGGAGGGTTAAGGGTAAAAGCAAGGCATATAAAACGCATAAGTCGTATAGCCTGCGGCAGAATACTATATATAGCATTAGTGGCCACTACGGTAGTCTTACCCCACTACACCTCCTCCTCCTCCTTCTCTTCACGAACAACCTTTTCGTAATTTCGTCTCACGTAATCGGACCCTTGTAATTGTCCGCCGCGCGAGAGGAATCGAGCCTGCCTGCCTGCTGCTTGTCTGCCTGCCTGCCTCTCGGAAAACTGCCCCGCGGGGCTACTGCTGCTGCTACCGTCGAGTTTCAGAAGGTACACACCCAGGGTCAAGCTGGCCAGTTCTAAACCACGCGAAATACATCCCGCGGGGCAAATCTCACTCTCTCGGTTTCTCCTTTTACTTCCCCCCCCCCCCCCCCCCCCCCCCCCCCCCCCCCCCCCCCCCCCCCCCCCCCCCCCCCCCCCCCCTCCCCCTACGGATGTCTGGATTAACGGTACGGGATTGGCTGTTTCTTTGCCGCTGGATGGACTGCAGATGGCGTTTAATGATTTTAAAGGGAATTTGGTAAGGTTGTTCAGGGAGTTAAAGTTTGCGTTATAAGATGTTGAGATAGTTTAAATGCATTTGTAATGAAAATTTAATATTATTAAGTAGAAAAATGCGAGTATGGTCAGACAGTAATTTTTATATTAAACCTTTATTAACTTTTAGTTTTTTTATATACAGTTTATTATATACCCCAAGATGATGTCACATTCCTTTGTCTGTCACTCAATAAACATTTATTTGTTAATTATATTATCAAGCATATACAGCATATCACTCTAATCATAATTACTTTACCATATCTCATAATTCAAAGCGGAAATCCATTAACTCTTGCACATGAATAATCAAAGTAAAGTAATGCACCGTCGTCTGTGTCGTAGTCCTTCCTCTCCTGAATGAAAATCAAGCTTCTCTAAGAATCAAAACTTAGACAGATCTCAATCAAACCTCAACCGATTTTCTCGATTTATGACGTTATATTCCCTATATACCCTCAAGAGATCAAGCAAAATCGCACACGCCTTTCACTTTAATCGGATCAAAAGCGTATGCACTTGTGGAATTATATCTCTACAGATACGAAAGGACGGAAGTTGAATGTTGAATGAATGATGAGTAAAAGGGGGTAGTAGGTAGTAGGGGATGCGATACCCTTTCATTTTCGTAGAACGACGATGCGAAATTTGTAATGAAAAAGTGGAGAAGAAAGAAAGAAAGAAAAAACAAAAATTGTGAAAGCTTCTGGCATTCTCTTGACAAGACAATTTTATTTATTTTTTCTTTTCATTTTTTTTTGTTATTTTTATTTATTTAAAGGGCTAAACGTAACCGATGACAGAGCTTGGACGACGATGAGCTTGGGAAAAAAAGAAAGCTAAACGCAAGATGCCGGAAAATTGAAGGCTTGAAAAATTCATGGGAAAGCGTTACTCGGATTTCGTGACCGACCTGTCTGTGTGTTTTACTTTTAATGGTTCTTTTTTTTTTCTTTTCGAGGATAAAAACGACAGTGATACTTATATTTAAAAGACGTGATTTCAGAATAGTATTTTTTTATTTAAATAAAATTATTTATTGATGTACGAAAAAATAAAAATAATAAGATCCTAACAATAAAAAATATCACTAAATTCCTAAATAAACATTTTATTTCAAAAATCAAAATTTCTCACAAAAAACTATAAAAATTCTAAAAATTTTCTTTAAGCAAACTGTTTACACTTAAAGTCAAAATCATAAATGCTAGTAGTCATTGAATAATAAATCGAAGGTCCATATCCACAGAATATCATAATAGTAAGAAAGGAACGTAGGAAGGTAGAATATTATTGCAACGTTATACCTTTCTACCATCAGACATATATAGCAGCACATCATACACTACATATATATATTATATACTAGCATTTGTGGTCATCGGTTCGCATATAAGCCTTCATCTCGCTTTAATCCAAAACCAGCAGAGTCCATTCGCATCTGAATAATTTGGAACGTTAAGAGTAGAGTCTCTCTCTCTCTCTCTCGTCGAAAGCACCGAATAACAGAACGACTACGGTTTTGAAGGCATAGCGTGTATACGCAAGAGTAGTGGTAGTGATGGTGGTGGATGGTGGTAGGTTAACGCTTCGTTTGAAAATAGGGATAGTAACTTGACCAGAGGATGTATGACGATTAATCAACAACGAGTTAAGAACGGCATGAGAGAGCAAGAGTAGGTGGGTGAATGAGTATTCATCCCCTCCTATACTGCATCAGTAGAGTCGGTATAGTCGCGTGAAATCACCACGACCATGTAATGTAGTATGTATCCAAGCATATCCATCTCACTATCTCTCTTTTAGTGTTAATGTTTCATCTTGAATAGAGTCGAAGGGATGATCTAATTGACTTGGTATGGCAGTTTAAATTATTTGTGATTATTGGCTTGTAGGTATCGTGAGAAAAAACAATAAAATTCAACAATCCAAGGTTACAACTATTTGCTACAAACAAAACGAAAAGAAAAGAAAAGAGTATATATAAAGACGTTGAGAATAAAATACAAAAGAGTATATAATTCTCATATATATATATATATATATATATAAATATAGATATATAATTTATTTATAGATTAGGA